>VZQC01012814.1:337018-470263 GCA_009823505.1 Rhizomys pruinosus
ACGAAATGCACAAAGCATCAGTAAAAAAAATTAAATTAAAAAAAAACAAAAAACAAAGTTTATGAATACATTATAATATAGTGAGAATGTTGGTACTGAGATGGCAATTTCTGAGTGCTGTATTTCACAAGTAGCATTCATTTGAGAATTTAACAAATTTAATACATTGTGGCTGAATTAACTTAAATAAGTGTTTATATAGTTTGTCACTGAGAATTTCTTCTTTGTGTATAATATAAAATATCAGGAAAAGTTTTCTTGATAATTGAGTGTGGTATTTAGAAGCTAGAAGCTGAATTTTCTCAGTTGCTTATAAGAGCAGTTTACTTCAATTTGCAAATATTTCTTCCCTGTACTTCTAACTGCTTAAACAATATATTTTGTAATGAATTTTTTGTCTACACCTTCTCAATAAGTCATATAGGTAAACAAGTAGCAATATTCTTTTAAAAATGTATTTTATTTATTTTTTTTATTTTATGTATACCATGTCTTGCCTAAATGTATATTAGTGCACCTGTGTCATGCAATGCTTACAGAGGTCATAAAAAGGCATTGAGTCGCCTGGTACTGGAGTTACAGGTGCTTGTTAGTCACCACATGTGTGCTGGTAACTGAACCTGTCTGGGTCTTCAAGAGCACTCAGTGCTCTTACCCACTGAGCGATCTCTCCAGTACCTAAAGGCCAGTGTTCTAAGTGCAAAGCCATCATGAATTCTAAATTTCACCAAAATACTAATAGCTAATCACAATGCCTATAAATTTCAAGAATCCTATTTATTTAAACAATCACAACAACAACAAACTGGCAATGATAATGTTTTAAACAATGATGTGTATCCTAGGTTGGTTATCAACTTGACAAAAACCTAATTATACCTGAGAAGAGGAAATCTCCATTGCGTTATTGCTGTCATTAGCCTGTCCTGTGGGCATGTATGTGTATCATTTTCTTGACTGCTAATTTGGTTAGAAGGGCCCATCCACTGTGGGTGGTGCCATCCTGCAAAAGTAAGCTTGGGCTGTATAGGAAGGTAGTTGATGTTTTCTCTAAGATTTATGGCCTCTGCAACCATGCATATTTGACTATGTTTACTGTACCACACTTGAGTTCCCTTCCATTGAGTGGGCTTTAGTTCCAATTAGGTAGGTGTGGATTATCCCCAAGTAAAAGTGCCACTATACTTCAATAATGTTTCCTGTGCTGGTCATTGTTGTGGTTATCATGACTTAAAGCTGGGGGTGGAACTGCAATTGGTGATTTCCCTTAGCAGCTTGCATAGTGTTCTCCAAAACTATGAGAGCTATCATTCAGGGAAGTGGCATTCAGGGCCCAATCTTAGCTGAATAACCAGCTGAATACCTAGCTGGTTACCACTGCTTGAGGAAAAGGTGATCTTCTTTAAAGGAGTGACTTCATAGTCTGACAAGATCCCAGTGGATGAGCTTGCATTGAAGGATGTCTGGGGACATTAACCTGACTGCTGACTAGATAAGCCTTAACAGAATTGACAGAATGTATGACATCCAATGGGGGAGGGGGGAGAGGAAAGGAAGGGTTCTGAATGGGAAGAAGATATAAAGATTAATTTTGTATGAAATACACAAAGTTCAATAAAAATAAAAGTAGTTGAGCAAGACAAGGGGACCAAGCTAGTAAACAGTGTTCCTCTGTAGTCTCTGATTCATTTTCTCCCCCAAGGTTACTGCCTCAATTTTGATTTCCAGTCCTGCCTTCCCTCAGTGATGTACTGGAACCTGTAAGTTAAAACTAACCTCTAAGTTAAAACTTTTATTCTGCTTTTGGTCAAAGGTTTTTTTCTATTTTTTTTTTTTTTTGGTCTTTTCCAGACAGGGATTCCCTGTAGCCACAGCTGTCCTGGAACTTGATCTATAGACCAGGCTGACCTTGAACTCACAAAGATCCACCTTCCTCTGCCTCCTGAGTGCTAGGATCAAAGGTGTGCACCACCATGCCTTGTGGTCAAAGTTTTCATTATAGAAACATAAAACACACTAGAACAATAAGCTTTTACCAACAACCAAAAGAAATATGAATATCACAAAGGCAACATTCCTTTTTGCTTTTTCAGAATGAACTGAAATGATTTTCAGCCCAATTTATAAAGTAACTTAAGTGCATAATGCATTTAATGACATGTTCAACCTCTTCCCTAACAGAATAATCATTCGTGAGTTATGTGACTGAAGCAACAATTCTGTAATGAAATTGTCATTACAAGGGTAAGTATAGAATTTACTTTTGTAAAACCATAATAACAGATGCTACCACTTGGTGTGATGAATCAGTATGGAGAAGAAAAGGAAAGAGATATGGGTAGCTCCTTGTGTGGGATCAGGGAAAAAGAGTAGCTTAAAAGCAGGAGCAAACATCAGGGACAGAGGCATTATGGGAAAACTTGTCTTTTTATACCAATGACTTCTCTATTGCCTCCAATAGCCAGCACATCAAGTGGACAAGATAATAGAGGCCCAAAAGTAAGTGAAGAAAAATTAAAAAAAAAAAAACAAGAACAACTCTATTGCTATCACTTTGCTGATGAGGACTAAAGAAAGTAGGTAATAAAAAAAATGAGCAAATGAGACAGGGATGCTGTTTTTGAAAAGGTCAATCAATATATAATGCCTGTGACTGCTGACAGATTCCATGGTTAAAATGCTTCAAAAAACCCATTATGTTTTTCTTGTTATTTTATTAAAGGTGAGGCTCTGATGAAGACACTGAAGTTAACTTTCATTTAAACATAGCTTTATTTTTTTTCTGAAGCACTTTGGGACTTGCTATATGATTATTGCAATTATCAGCAGATTAGTCTACTTCAATACATGAAGAGAATTAGAAAAACAAATGGAAGAAATTAAAATATTTGGTATAATTGGATAGTACTTAGATTGCCAAAGGGAAAGGTTGCCCTTCTGATAGCCTTTTATGATTACAGATGGTGTGACTGGAAAATAAGGCCAACAAAGAGAAGATGGAGAGGGATCACAGTTAAGTACTACTTGTGTCAGAAAGTAACTCAAACAGGCAGGCCAGATGGTTTAGTTCATAAAGTGCTCCTCCTGCAAGGATAGAGACCTGAGCTTAGAATTCCAGTGCCTACCAAAATGCCACTACTGCTGTTCACCTAAAACCCCCTTTATGGGGACATAGGAGACAGGAGGACCTCTCAAACTTATTTTCTACACTATCTAGAGAATCACTAAGTTTCAGGTACAACAAGAGACTTTGTAATCAAAAACAAATTTGAAAACAAATTAGGAAAATATCTGACACCAACCCCTGAAAAAGAGAGTAACTTGGACAAAAATTCAGACCAAAGAAGCCAGAAAATAATCTTCTATTGAACCCTGTTCAATATCAGAATATCTAAATTCATTAATGCTCAGGATGTGAGTCAAAATAATACTTGCTTCATAGAGGAAAATATACCTTCTAACTAAATAATGAAGATCACAAAAGAGTCCAATGTGAATAAAAGCTAACCACAAAATCATAAGCACCAACAAAAGACTATACGTAATGTCAACTGACTCATAGAAATTGTGGTACTTTAATTACCAATAACATTATTAAATAAGCAGCAATAAGAGGAATTCAATAAAATATGTGAAATATAATTTTTTGCATTTTTAAAATTTTTAAATGTAAAAATACAATAAATAAATTGGCACATAAAATAGATTAATTACTAATATAACAGGATATCTGACAAAGCAGAAAACACAACTAGTGAACCAGTATACAAATAAAATCATCCCAAGGTCAAAATTTAGTAAAAGACATTATTACACATGTGCAAAACAAGGCATGAAACAAAGGCACAGAAAGAAATGAATACACTATCATGAGAACCCAAGAAAAAGAGGATGTTAAAGTAAATCAGAGATGATGCTAATTGGAGTTGGAAAGACGGCTCAGTGGTTAAGAGCACTGATTACTCTTGCAGAAGGTATGGATTCAGTTTCCAGCACCTACATAATGGCTTACAACTGTCCTTATCTAGATGATTCAATCCCTTTTATTGGCCTACACAGTCATTTCACGACATGAGTATATTTATATCCATGCACTCAATAGATTCATATATATAAAATGAAAATTAATTAAAGAACAATTTAAAAAGGAATTGATATTAAAGAATAACTAAGAATTAACCACATTTGAAGAAAGGGGGACAAATAAAAATTTCAGAAATTTTACTAATTCTGAACAGTAAAATAGCAAAACATTTATGTATTAGATAGTTCATGTTTTACAAGCATATGCAGTCTCTGGCTTATATCTGGGTGTTGTTTTCAGAACACATAACTCTGGATGACAATCTGATGCAAAAGAAGGGGAAAGAAGTCTTTAAGTTCCTAGACCAGAAACAGAATTACAAAGTCTGGGAAGCCCTGAATTGTGTCACTTGGCTCTGTGGGAGAGTGTCATTTGGACCTCCTTTCATGGATATGTGGAGATATGGGGTCACTGAACTTGCACAAATTCTAACTCTCTAATGGGTACAAATGTGAGAAATAAAATCCTTTGCTGGTAATCTAGGAGTTCCAAGACCTCTGCCAAAATCCTTGAATAAACATAAGCCAAATATATTAGAGGGTTGTAGGTTAAAATGTAGACATTTTCACAATTCAACACATATATACCCAAGATTTCAGGAAGCCAAAAATAAATTACATCTGAAAAGGAGATAAACTTCTCAGTCAGATTTCATTCAATTGAGAAAAAATAGATTAATATATAAATTTCAAAATTAAGTTATGGAAACCATAACTTGATCATGAAATCAATGAAGAAAATCAATGGCCACTAGAATTCTACAATTAGAAATTCATTAACAAAATTTAAATTTATTTTCAGACAATTCTAAGGAATTTTAGCATCATAAGAAAAGGAGTTAAAAATGTCTAAAAGGTATTAAAATAAGTGTAGATGGTGCAATAGTGATAAAAATAGCCAAATGTAACTATATTATAAATAAAATTAATATTTTTCAAGAAAAATAATGTATACTATTTGAAATAAAAAATCAATTAAAATAAAAAAAAGCAATGACTCTCAGGAGAAACTGGTTCTGCAGTATCTGTTTATGGAAAAAATGGCTAATATAACAAATAAATTTCTTTAAGATAAAATACATGTGTGTTATAATTCATATGACAGTCTTTAATCTTAAATTAACATAAAATAGAAAAGATAAAAGTAATTAGAATTATTATTTTAAATATATCTGTATAAGATGACAATATAAGCTTAAACCAGACCAGGCTATATAGATTTTTTTTCTGTTTTTGTTTTGTTTTGATTTCCAATGTAGTAAGTTTTCTGTGAAGGTATAAAAATAATTTAAATTGCTAAATGGTGATATACAGGGGCATTGCTTTAGATGAGGTAAGATGAGAATGATTTCCTGCTATGTTAGGTTTGATTATTTCCTAAAGATCTAAAGATGGTGTCAATGATGTTGTTCATGTGCCCCTAAAGCACATTATATGTGCATTATTTATAAGTATTCAAATCATGTAATATGTTAATATTTTCCATATTGTGACATATTACTCTTATTTCATAAAATGTATATTTATAAAATATTTGCTATTTGAAATAAAGTATTTAGAAATATTTCTCAGAGCATAAAATACATTTAAACTGATATAGTAGTAGTTATCTAATTTTTATTTTTTCTTTGCTTTACTGAACATAAACATAAGGTAAGGGAAAGAATATTAAAAAAAAAGTTTGAGGTGCATACTACTATTTTTTATATTTATTTCAGGCTGATACAGTTCAGTGTTACAATGTTTCCCTGTAATGTTCAAGTGTCTGGGTCTGATACCAAACACTGCAAAAAATATTCTTTGTAGGAGGTAGGAGATTAGGGTTTATACTCTTTATTCCAGTCATTAAATAAATATAAATGTGGAACTGAATCCATATTGCTGTCTTTGACCCAATTTATTGATGAAAAATGGGCATTTCATTTGATAATCTCTTTAATATTTGAATCTGTTATAATGTACTGTAGTGACTCCAATATGTATTCATTTTGCAAGATCCATTTCTTCAAATGGTTAAGTTTTTATTAAAGCCTACAGCCAGAAAAACACTAATCTTCCTAACTATAGAACATGCAAATTCCCTTTAAAAAAGACAATTAACATGTGTTAATTATATGTACACATATATTTAATGTATATGGTTATGTACAAAGATGCAGGTTAGGTGAGCATATAATTTATTTTCTAACTCATTGACTTTTAGGACTAAAAGAAGTCCATTTTCAAAATTACCCTGTGGCTCAATGTTAAACAGAACAATTCTAGCAAAAACAATGATGCATCTTTACTTTATATAAGTAAAAATCAGCTTCACCTAATCAAAGGAAAACATAAAAGATAAAAGAGGGGAAAAAAACCAAGCTATCTCTTCCCTTCGCTTTACTTTTGAGGGTACTATAATGAGCTCTCCCTACTTTTTGTCAGTTTTTAAAAGTGTGCTTGCCAACAAGAATTTTATTATAGTATGTCAAGGGCATACTATGAGACGGCTCAGAAGCAGTAGTATGTACGCTTAAAAGTTTATATTGTTTTCTTGAAGAGAAAGTATCAATTGTCAAATTGATTAGTACAAGTAGGCTCCCCTGTATTTACTTTATGTCAGTATTATTAAAAAAATAAATTTCACTAATCTAATCATAGTGAAATACACAAAAAGAAATTCCCATAGGAGTAGTAAAATTAATCATACGACTACTAGCTGCTAATGTCTAATGAATTACACGAAAAATATAGTCAGCTATCTGCCTGTATTTTCAAATACAGGAAACTCTTTCTTGGGTCAAAGAGGTGAAACTTTGAAAATAATGTCCATTTGAAACAAGCTAACATTTTAGGCTTAAATCTATATCTACCTGTCTCTTCAGTGGTCCTGTTTTCATTCAGAACAGCAAGACAGGCAGAACATCACTAATGAAGCTGTTCCCAGGCACTGTGGTCTGATGTCTGAATCGCCAAGGCGGATGCTGACTTCATCAGTGTTTAAGAGTTACAGGGGCTGAGAATGTTTGCTGGATGAGCATTGTTCCAGTTCTTTGAACCGACAGCCATGGATTCCTGGAGCTTGACCACATCACAATTTTCACACTTAGCAACTGTAAAATTGTTAAAGCGCTCTCTTTCCACACGGTTTATTCTTTATTAAGGCTACATTTGGCATACCACCTTAGTTACAGGCTTTAACTCCACTTTCATCACTTCCCAGGGTAACCTTGGCCATGAAATCAGAAAATCAGATCATTTTCTGGTCTGTTTTCTTCTTTTTCTTTGGTAGAGATTAGATTTTGCTACGCTTGACTGACAAATCTCATTTAGGATTCAAGGAGAGGCCCAAGTCCCGACCTCTTTAAGAAGTGGGAGGTGAGATGTCTTAGGCAGTGATGAAGAAGAAAGGACCAATTTCAACTCATCACACAAAGGCAATTAAGCGATTAATTCACACTGTGAGACGAAATACTTGAGAAAGCATAAAGAGTCCTGGTGTCAGGACACAACATTACGATTCTTTAAAAATACCATCGATGCTCAGGAGTTTAAACTGTGCTTTGTTTCCCCTTCCAAATTTTATTTCCAGGTATTAAAATGCAATGCTCAAGCCAAAGTAACTTTGTTCTGATGAAATATCTTGAGCAATCTATAGCAAACAGAGTGGTATTTTATTTTTGGAAATGACTAGAGTGCCACTATTATCCAGCATGTTAACTGTGTAACTTAAATTTGATTACTATATGACTCAGGGTTGGTATATTTAGCTGTTAGGCTATTCATTTCCAAATGTTTCTTGTTAGGGAGTATTTATCACTTTTAGAGAGGGTTACACTTGACTGGTTGCATGTAGGAATCTTCCCTTAACAGGACCGCTGTACCTGCTCAACTGAGGTCAGATCCCAGAGCCAATCACCGACCCTCATTTCAGCTCCACTGCATACTACTGCTGCACCTAACATCCTTTACCTGGGCCATTTTGCTTGCTCTTTCTTAGGACCAGGTCAGAGAAATCCCATGACTCCAACCCACATGGCGACCTGAGGGGTGCTAGCTGAGAACTAGTCCCCAATTCAAACTGAATCTTCCTACAGTTGCAGACAGATTGAAAATAGCATGTATTAAACGTTGCGAAATAATATGTTGTAGACTTTATCTCCTTCCTCTCCTATCTCAATAATTACTTTAAGAAAAATACTTTTTTATGTTTAGGAATTCACGTCTTCCTCCTAGAGAAAGATGCAGAACAGTTATGGCAGAGTGCATGATCTTGGGTGGGAGGGGAGGGAAAGGGGGAATATGTCTAAACTGAACTGAGAAATGATGTCTGAAATATGCAAGACATCAATAAAAGCATTATAAAAAAGAATAAGATATTTTGAGACTTTATCCTACAAATATTTATGCTAAGTTCAATGTAAGAAGAAATATAATAGGGTACAACATCAAGAAAATTTGAACAAATAAAGGGATTAATGAGTATTCCACACCATATTCTGAGGGTTATATGATCAAAATATGGGGAATTGGAGAGATAATGGTTACTTTAGGCAAACTGCAATAAAGCAATAATTTTTATGTTGACATCTATACTTGCTGCCCTGTTTATTTCTCAACTTATTTTTTTCTCCATATTCTTATTTTTTAACAATTACTGTTGAATCACATTCTATCACTGAGGTTCTAGGTATTTTGAAATCAATATTTACTTGTTCTTAATTTCTCTTTTGATACATTTGTTTTCTGAATAACTGCCAGTGAATTCTGAAACATTCTATGTGAAGAAGTGTGGACCTCAGCAGTTTGCATAATATGTTAGCTAAATATTACTGAAAGACTGGACCACTTACCTTCATTTCTCTGCTTATAGAAATATTTCAGTGTGCATATCAAATATTCAGATTCAGGACCTCAAATACTTTTAAAATAAAATATATATGAAGAGACTCACAGCTGCCTAAAATTCATTTAATATTTTTTTGATAGAAAAGAAACTCTTTTAACAACATACCAATAAACACCATTATATTAAAAAAAACCTCAGGTGAAGTATTATTTTCCTTTTCCCATTAAGTACATTTCTGGGCAGCTAAGGGAAGCAAACAAATGCTCAATTAAAAAAATATATCTCCATGAATTTCATTACACATTCAGGAATATTTCTTCTTTTTAATTTATTTTATTTTAAATTTATTATTTTTATTAAGATTTTTTATTTATTATTTATTATTTTATTTTTTATTTATGTTTTACATATTTCATACATAATTTTTCATTTCTGTTCAAGCATATTCCCCTATCCCTTCCTCCCACCCCACCCCAAACCATCCCAGATCATGTACTCTATCATAACTGTCCTGAATCTTTCAGTCTTTTTTTATGCTTAGGAATTCACATTTTCCTCTGTTAATTTCATGTTATTCTAAAATATGGATACATACTCTCCACCCATATACACTAATACAGAGTCTGAAAATACTTGGTGGGTGGATTCTAGAGCCCATTGAAAGATTCACATTATGACAACATAGTTGCTTACAGATAAATCGAAAATATAACCATACTGTCGTTCAACTTGCCTTTCATCTGAGGGATTTGGTGTTAGCATCCACAAATGAGGGAAACCATTCTCCATTTGTCTTTCTGGGACTGTGTCACCTCACTCAGCACAATGGCTTCAAACTCCATCCATTTACCTGCAAAGTTCATAATGCCATCCTTCTTTACCGCTGAATAGTACTCCACTGTGTAGATGTACCACATTTTTGTCATCCACTCATGTGTTGAGGGGTATATGGGTTGGTTCTACCTCTTTGCTATTGTGAAGAGAGCTGCAATAAACATGGATATGCATATATCTTTGCAGTAGGATGAATCTTTGGGGTATGTACCCAACAGTGGTATGATTGGCTCAGATGGTAAGCTCATTCCAAGTCTTTTAAGGGTTCTCCACACTGCTTTCCATAGTGGTTGTACAAGTTTACATTCCCAACAGCAGTGGATGAGTGTTCCCTTTTCCTCACAACTCCTCTATCATCTGTTGTCTTTTGATTTCTTGACCTTAGCTAGCTGTACTGGAGTGAGATGATATCTGAGAGTGGTTTTAATTTGCTTTTCCTTAATTATTAGTGATAATGAAGACTTTTTAAGATGTTTTTCAGCCATCTTTAAGTCCTCATTGATGAAGACTCTACCTCTCACCCTGTATAAAAATCAACTCCAAGTGGATCAAAGATCTCAATTTGAAGCCTGAAACCCTGAAGGTGATAAAAGAAAAAGTTGGCAACAACCTACACGACATAAGTGTAGGAGAAGACTTTCTAAGGTCAACAGTTGACAAGTGGGACCTCATAAAACTCAAAAGCTTCTGTACAGCAAAAGAAACAAGGAAGTGAAGAGAAAACCCACAGAGTGGGAAGAAATCTTTACCAGTGACAGAATATTGGGGCTGGAGAGATGGCCTAGCGGTTAAGAGCGCCGACCGCTCTTACAGAGGACCTGGGTTCGATCCCCAGAACCCACATGGCGGCCGAGAACCATCTGAAACTCCAATTCCAGGAGAACTCCAGTTCCAGGGGAATACGAGACCGTCTTCTGACCTCCGCGGCATTGCACGACACGTGTGCACAAACTTGCATGCAGACAGTACATTCATACACATACAGAAATAAAATTAATAAAAACATTTTAAAAAAAGAGTATATAAACTACTCAAAAATCAAAGAAGTAAGAAGAAAAATGACCTGCTCAAAAGATGGAGTAAAGAACTGAACAGAGTCTTCACCAGTGAGTAATTTATTATTTTTTGTGTGTATGAGTGTACTATCTGCATGTAGGTTGGTGCCCCGGTGTCATGCAATGCTGCAGAGGTCAGAAGAGGTCGTCAGATTCCCCTGGAACTGGAGTTAAAGACTGCTCTTAACCACCTTGTGGGTGCTGGAAATTGAACCCGGGTCTTCTGCAAGAGGAGTCAGTGCCCTTAACCACTGAGCCATCTTTCCAGTCCAGGAATAATATTTCTTAGCAAAATATGTTCTCACTGTTCTAAAAGACAAAGTTTTGTACAAATAGAAATCTTGTGCATGGCGCCTTAAGCTTTTGTCCAAAGCCGTTGGGAGTGATTCATATTGGAAACAACAACAACAACAACAACAACAACAACAACAGAAAGGACTGCATCAAAGAACTGACTGAAACAGTGAACTTCTGCTCAAAACAGTCAGCTTCCACATGGAGAATATTGAGAAAGACTGAGAAAGAGATGAAATGCATGTTTGGCAGAATGCATGAGCTCTGGTGGGGTGAGGGGATTGGGGGGGGACACGGGTCTAGATTTGATAAAAAAGACATATATATATATATATATATAAATTTTAAAAAATATGCCATTTTTATTCTCTATATGTATATTTTCATACACATTTGAATATGTCCATCAAGTAAAGGAAAAAATAAACACAGATACTTGCACTTTTGAAAATCTCAGAGATCTACATGTTCACTTTAAAGTTCATAAATACATGCACATATTTACATACATGTACATCCATGTGATCATATATGCAAAATTCGTGTCATTAAAAGTTGCCATCCATGTGATTGATTTATTCTCATAACATTGTGTTATTTAATAGAATATAATTTGGGTAACATTCATAAATTTTGATCTATTTTATTCACAAATAAATATTGGTTATCCAGTATGTAAAATTAATTTTATTAAAACTTAATAATCAGGGCTGTAGAGATGGCACAGGAGTTAAGACCAATTACTGATCTTGCAGAAGATCTGGGTTTGATTCCCAACACCCACATGACAGCTAATAACCAAACATAACTCCAGCTTTAGGAGATCCAATGTCATTTTCTGGGCTCTGTAGGCATTGCATGATAAGGTTCATTTACATATATGCAGGGAATCCACTCATACACATAAATAAAATATAGCATGCTTCAAGAGAAACTTAGAAGAATATTTGATATGAATATGTAGTAAAAAGGGCTAAAGAGATGACTCAGCAGTCAAGAGCACTGGCTGCTCCTGAGAGGAACCCAGGTTCAATTTCCAGCACTGGCATAGTGTCTAACAACTTTCTGTAAACTCCAATTCCAGGAGAATTCAACACCCTCTCTGAACTTAGTAGACACTGCAGTACACAACTGCACTTATATACATGCAGCCAATCCACTCATACAATCAAGCAAATATAATAAATAAACATTTCAAAATAATAGATATTAGCATAAATATGTTTGAACACTTGGACATTGAACTCTCAGTATTCTCAATCCATAAAATTTCCATTACCACCCAGTAGTAATGTTTCACTGATGGAAAGATTCAATTCTAAATATGAAGTGTAGTTTTGCTAAAAAAAAAAAAGTGCAGAATTTTGAGTAGTTTTGTCCATTTTAAGGTAGCTATATTTCTTAATCAGCTTGTCTGGTTATTTTTACTTATTTTTCAATATATACCCATCATCATTAACCCAAAAGTGTCTTTTATTTTTCTCAGTGGGCTAAAATGTTGAAGATACTCTGACGCCTAAATGTTTTACTCATAGATATATCTTCAGTAGCAATGAATTTGTGGGTTAACTTAGAAAACAAAGATAGGGGCTGGAGAATGGCCTAGCAGTTAAGAGCGCCGACCGCTCTTGCAGAGGACCCGGGTTCGGTCCCCAGCACCCACATGGCGGCCGAGAACCGTCTGAGACTCCAATTCCAGGAGAACTCCAGCTCCAGGGGAATCCGAGACCCTCTTCTGACCTCCGCGGCATTGCACGACACGGGTGCACAGACCTGCATGCAGACAGTACATTGATAGACATACAGAAATACATAAAAAAAAAAGAAAACAAAGATAAAGATAGAAAAACATATGATAGTTTGGAATGCACTAAGAAATATGTGAAGATTCTATTTAGACACTACTATACATCAAAATACTGATTCAAAATACAAATTTTAATATATGCCCCAAGTTTAGATCTAAATTTCACTGTTAAAAATATGCCTACCAATTTTCATCTATGCTTCCCAGATTAAAAAAAAATAGAAAGGAAAAATGATTAAGGTTTCATGAACAATTTCTCCTTTTGTTAAAAAATATTTTTATTTTATGTGTATGAATGTATTGCCTGCATATATGTAAGTGTACGCATTTCATGTTGAGAACCGAACAAGGGTATTAAAAGCTGCCAGTGTTATTAATAACTGAGCCATTTCTCCAGCCCCACGAATGTTTTTCTTAAGAACAATTATATTTGCTTTATTTTAAATTTTAGATGTAACATACACTGGCAAATTGTTCAAAGCTGAGCTATTTTCTCATTCTCTGTAATTGACTAATATGACATTTTATAGTAAGATTTATTATATCAAACTCATTTTACAAAAAATATGTGTCTATAAATATGTGTTTGAGGTGTTCATACTATTAACTAGAGCTCCAGAAATCCCATCAGGAAATAGTATCTTTAGTTTGGAATATTTTGACTTCTATCTGTTTAAAGTTATTCTTGTATTTTTATAAGTGATTACTAAACAATGTAAAGAAAAAAATATGTAAAATATCTAACCACTTTCAAGATGTTAGGGAATTTATTCTTCAAATAATATTCTTTGTTAACCTAATTCTATCTCAAATTTCAAAAATGTGAAACTAAAGGAATATTCTGATCTCATAGAATGTGCTGATGTCTCCAAAACATATTGCTATCGTATAACACAATAAGACCTGTGCCCTGGAAAAATATCAGTATTCTGTTCTCTTACAGGCAGTATATCATTCTACTGACATATCAGCTTTCAAAATGCATAAAGCAAGTTTTGGCGAGTGTGGATATGTGTCATTTCACCGCCAGTCAGATTAGATGAAACAGCCTTAAGAGGTCTTGCACGGACTATTATGATGTCAATAAAAAGTTGTTTCCTGAGAAGAAGGGCTTACCCAGGCAAAATTCACCCTCTCACTAGTGGAAGTCCAGCCGCATGTGGAGAACACATGTGGAGGATAGGAATAAAGGAGGGATTAGAAATCACCTCAACAAGATGGATATAACTCCTTTCTACCAAAATAAACAGTTCAGAGAGTGGGGAAGAGAGAGGAATTAGGAGTGAGCTAGGTTAAAGCCACTAACCATATATTTGCATCTGGTAAAAGTAATTCTTCAAGGTATTTAATTTCAGGGAAATCCCAGTATCATAGGGACCAATTTCACAGAATTTAAAGAATCTATCTATCTATTTATTTATTTATTTATTTATTTATTTATTTTTAGTTTACTTGGGTAAATGTCATGCCTACATGTACGTAAGTGCACTTTTGTCATGCAGTGCCAACAAAGGTCAGAAGATGGCGTCAGATCTCCTGGAACTGGAATTATGGATGGATTTTAGCCACCATGTGTGTGCTGGGATTTGAATCCTGGTCCTCTGTAACAGCAGCCAGTGTTCTTAATTTCTGAGCCATCTCTACAGCCCAAAGAATATACAAATTTTAAAGATGAGGGGCTGGAGAGATGGCCTAGCGGTTAAGAGCGCCGACTGCTCTTGCGGAGGACCCAGGTTTGATCCCCAGCACCCACATGGCGGCTGAGAACCGTCTTTAACTCCAGTTCCAGGGGAATCTGACACCCTCTTCTGACTTCCGCAGCTTTTCACGACACGGGTGCACAAAGTTACATGCAGGCAGTACATTCATACACATACAAAAATAAATTAAAAAAAAACTTTTTAAAGATGAATATAATTATGTTAAATGTTATATATTTTGTCTATAGTATTCTCGGAGTAGGAGTAAAAACGGACAAATACATCATGGGTTTCGGCATTTAAATTGACCTTACCTTAATGGAATACAATGGCCCTATTTGTTTGTTTGTTTCTTGTATTTTGTGGTATTTATTTGTTTATTTATTTTGAGGATTATAATGTTACTATAACAGAAGTTTTCATCACTATATACAAGCAAAAAAAGGAAAGCATCAGTGCTTTTTTTGTACAAACCAAAGCAAATAATTGAGCTGTGATTTTTTTTTAAGAACCATGAAAATAACTTGCTTCACATTTTCTTCTTTGTATCAGCTAAGACCAGAATATAAAATTAATGAGAATTAGAGAAACTATTAATGGTAGAATTTACTGATCCAAAAATATAATTAGATGTTGTAATGATATGATTTTTTTCCATATGGGGTAAATTTTAGTGTAATTCCTCTATAAAAAAAATGTACTAATGTGAATTCTGAATGCCTGTCATGAGCTCAACTGTGAAGGTGATTTTTGCAATGTTCTTATTTAATGAGAAGTGATTATAAGTATTAGAAAACAGATTAGAAGCCAGGCATGATAGTGTGTGCCTTTAATCAAAGCACTTGGGAGTCAGAAGCAGACGAACCTCTGTGAGTTCAAGGCCAACCTGGTCTACAGAGCTAGCTCCAGGACATCTGTTACTAAAAGGGAGACTCTGTCTCAAAAATACAAAATAGAAAGAAGGAAAGAAAGAAAGAAAGAAAGAAAGAAAGAAAGAAAGAAAGAAAGAAAGATTAGAAAAATATACGTTATACATAAAATTCATTGAATTTATATAGAATATTATTACTGATAATCACAGCATATCACACCTACAGAAAGATTTATTTGAAGTGTTTTTAAATTTCATATGGTTCAATGATAAATTTAAACATAAATGCAAATGAGAATTGTTTACCAAACATTACAGGGAGAATCATCAATTAGTCATTGTATTCCTTGTTTTTAGGAATGTTTATACAATTTTATGTTTATGTGTGTGTAATATTTAACACTGTCATGCACTATGCATGGTAAGATATAAACGATTGCAAACACATGTAACCATTTTAGAAATTTATTTTAATTTTCAATTTACAAGGAAACAAAATGTCCAATGACTGTTGTTAGAATTTAAACAACAAATTTCAAAGCAATTTAGGTTTTTAGACTAAATAACTGTGTTTTATTAAAAAAAATCCAGAACAAATATTTCCCTTAGATAATTCCTAAAGATAATAGATAAGGATCAGTTTTTAAATAGGTGTAAATATTATGTATTGATATATTTTTATCTTTACTTTTATCTTCCAGTAATCCATGATTTTTTGAAGCTTTTGTGGGGATTCTTACATATTTCTTCATCAAGTTTCTTCAATTTTTATTTAGTTCTTTTGTTGATAAAAGCCATTTTTAACTTAGAATCTACTGATTTATCACAGACAGTGATTCCTATAGTTTTGTAAAGCATACACAAATTATAGAAACCGTTTTAGGGACAAGGACATTTTAAAATCTAAATCATTAAGAATTTGATCAAAACCGCTGTCAATTCCAGTAGCTGACACTCTAGAAGTTGGTAGTGGTTCCTGTGCATTATTTTATTTTACTCTATTTTATTTTATTCATTTACCTGCAAATTTCATGACGCCATCTTTCTTTACCGCTGCATAGTACTTTATTTTATGTTTTTTTTTTTAATTTGTTTAAATTTGAGGTTGTACTCTAACAGTGAGTCAGCTCACTTCCTCTTAGTGAGGAAACTGTTTTCAGGAAGGGCTTCACCTATTTCTTCTCTCAATGCCAACCTTGAGTTTTCTCTCTGCTCTCTCCACCAAACTGTTCCTTTCAAGCTACTCATTTTTATTTCTTTTTTTTTTTTACAAGCTACTCATCTTTAATAATGATTAACCAGCAGGGTTTTTAGACAGCTTCTCTGCAAGTGTATGCAGGGTTTATGAGTAAATTCCTAAGGCTCTCTCTCTCTCTCTCTCTCTCTCTCTCTCTCTCTCTCTCTCCTCTCTCTCTCTCTCTCTGTGTTGACAGCAATGTAATTTTTCAAGAATAAAAAAAATCATAGAATCCTAGGTTTAATTTCTACAATTGTAGTATGCCAGACAATTGTGAAGTTTTATAATTTGTTGAATTTTGGAATTCATAGACAATTATTTTGAATCCAGCTGATCATACTATCAGATGCTCCCTGCCAACCAACCCCAAGGAGAATGCCAATGGTTATGTGGCCATTGTCATAGTCAGACAGGTCTTTTCAAAGAAAGGATACATGAAGGAACACATTTATCCAGTTAGCTGTTTTATACTTCTATATTTTTCCTATGCAGAGTTAAGGCGTGTAATTTTCTGAAAGCTGAGTTCCCACTACAAAAGAAGCACAAGTACTGTTATCAAAAGTTAATTTTACTATATAAAAATGATTATTTTTCCTAAAGACAAAATACATTACACCAAAAACTTCATCATTGTTAGCATGAATGGATGTAACTTTGTCTTAAAGTTGCATAGTCCATTTGGGGAGACATGTTAGAAGGCCATAGTGTTTGTTTGTATTTTATGTCCTTATTTCTATGCCTTCATTCAAATACAAAGCTAAATGACAAATCATTGGAGTTGAGAAATTATAAAGTAGTAAAAGAATTCTTACACAAACCCGAAACTTTTATGCTGTTGGAATTATATCAGATTAGTACTTCATTTCTGTTTAGTGACTTATAGGACATTATGAGAGAAAAGCTCTAATACGGAATGCTTTAATGCTTTACAAAATTCAGTGCTTGGAATTTTTTAAAAGTTCACTTGCTGATTGTTATGTAATGTCTTGTCCTGACAGAATGAGTACTTAAATCCAAATCACTATTTCAGTCTGTACTTAATATTTAATTTATTATTTTTATTTTCTGTGTATGGGTTTATCGCCTGCATTAATGTAAGTGCTCCCATGTACTGCAGTGCCTACGAAGGTCAGAAAACAGCAATGAATTAGCTGCAACTTGAGTTATGACAGTTGTTAGCTCTCATATTGGTGCTGGGAACCAAAGTCATGTCCTCTGCAATAACAGCCAGAATTCTTAACTGCTGAGTAGTCTCTCCAGCATCTAGTGTCTTTATAGGAAGACAATATCTTATAGAAAATGCAACATTAAGTCCAATTTATAAGTATAAATCATCTATTGTCATCCATTAAATGCCAGAATTAAAACTGCTTCTATTCTAGACAATTAAGGTTTGAAATAATCTGAAATGGGTCCCTTAGAGCTTATTTTATTAAATAAAGAAATAACACAAAATAAAAATATAGTAAGTCAATTTTCCTGTTCCTAAAAGTAATACATTTTAAAAAATATCCTTTGTCATGGGGACATGTTCTCACATGTCTCTTTCATGAAAGGAGCATAGTAGGGTGGCCAATCATTTTCTTCGGACACTAGATAGTAGCAAATACATAATCTTGCAGGGTTTTTTTTTTTTTTTTTTCACCATCACAAGCATAGAACGCACACAGGATGGAGTCCTGAACAGCTACTTGGTAGACTTCTTATTCAAATGCATTGGCAGGCAGAGTAGACAGTACAAACTGAGTCACATCATGAACAGCATCACCTATTTCACAGGTGAATGTACGTATTTAGATTGTTCATTATGGTCTGTTGATAACACAGTCCACTTATAATTTCTCACAACTCAGTAAATATGTGGCTAGACTAAAAGTAGAAGATAGGGCAACAAAATAATTAGGCTACCGAGATCAAGACATATTCTAGTGATTTAAACTCTTTCACCACCTCAACTTATCACCATGTCCACCCACTTCCATTATGCTAAAAGCAGTATTGATCTGTGGAATATTTCTTGGAAACCATATTGTAGAATGAACCACAATGGGTTAAAGGGGAAACCATTCTAGGAAACAATTTTTAAACAAGATTGATATGCCAGAAATTAAAGATAACATTAAAAGACTGGAAAGAATTGATGTGCTGCCCTTGATAAAGCAAATATTTTGAAACCCATGGGGCGTAATATAATAGGGCAGTTAGTTGTATCCCGTATGAAAATATGCAGACCAAACCTAATCAATACCTGCAATTGCATTAACCCTAGTTGCCAGAAAACCAAATACTATCAACTGAATGCCACAGAGCTCTTGATTCCTCTGATCATTCGGAGCTTTGAGTGGGAGTTCAAGGTCTTTGGATTCCATTTCCTGGAAGAATTCTTGTTACACACTGCCTTTGTACTATGGCCAGGTGACCTACAATCCAGATGAACTTGGGCATCTGTAATTTCTTTTCAATTCTTTTTATCTTCCTTTCCCTTTCCCTTTCCTTTTCCTGTCCCTTCCTTTCCTTTTCTTTTCCCTTTTCTTTCCTTTTGCCTTTCTTCACCTTTCTCTCTTCCCCTAATAGCTTCTCCCATCCTCTCTCTCCTCCCTTCCCTCCTCTCCCCTCTTTTCCCCTCCCCTCCCCTTCCCTTCCCTCTTCTTTCCTTTCTTTTCCATTCTGCTTGATCCTTGAGCTAGACTATTAAGATCTCTTGAGGCCTATGCTGCCCTTAGACTTGTTCAAGGCTTTTTTTCCCAAACCCTAAGATTACAGGTATTTGCCACCAGATCATTGGCAGATTCATAATTTCAATTTAACATTTTAACTTTAAGTTTTATTCCAGTGGCAATTTACAGAAAATGCAATGTGATTTAAATGAGAAAAAAATTAACACTTACATCACATTGTATTTTTAAGAAAAAAATCTCAAAATTCTTCAAGACACTGAAGACCTAGATTAAGAATGTACACGCCATCTCAAAGCTTTGGTTTTGTTAAAATACATAATCATAGTAACATACTTTATAAAAGATGTAGTTAAAATTCATTTTCTCCACTCTCTTCACCTGCCTCACAGATGACTCCCCTCACTATGTGGCTTTCTTAGTGCATCACCATTTGCCAGAACTATTTGTTCTCCAAAACTTGATGGACACTATTCCTTTGATGCTAATTATTATGAATTCATGAGTAAACAAAAGAAAATAGATCAGTAGTGTCAGATAATATTAACTGGGCTACAGTTACTTAGTTTAGAAAACCAGAAAAGAATTTAGAATTATATAAAGATAAAAATTATTTCACTGTCCTTCATTTAAGAGAATTCTGAAGTATGTCGTGTTCTGAAAGGAAAGATTTTTTTTTCTAGAAGACTAGGTGGTAAATTATATTATGGTTACATGTTAAATTAAAGTGAAACTAGAATCATATTTTTTAAAACTATTAAGATCAGAGAGATAACTAGGGTGGTAAAGAGACCTCCAGGAATCCTTTTCCTGGAAAGGAAAGAAGAAAATTGTCTGACTTGTCCTCTAACATCTACACATGTGCTCCTTTAACATTATAAATGTACACAGATTAAAAATTAAATATAGAATGTATTAATAAAACTATTTGTCTATGTGTTTTTGTATGTGTGTGTGTGTGTGTGTGTGTGTGTGTGTTTAATTCATCAATCTCATGGGAACAGGGAAGAACCAGCAGAAACCCTGTGTAGCTGAAAATATTTCCTTAATCAGTGTGAAAAGAAGTGTGGCAACAACTTTTGAACATAATAGTTAAAAAAATATTTATAAATCAGCACAGGCAAACACAATTTTAAACTGGTGGAAAATAAAGCTATTCCCCACATTTTTGTCTGAGTGACTAATCTTATATGGATAATAAAAATATTTTTATATACAATATTTTAGAAACTAAATGATTGAATATATTCATAAGTCACACATATATTGAGAAAAATCCTAAGAAAATAAACCAAAAAGATGACTATTTATGTTTCACAATTACTAGATTTATCCCCTTCAAAGACTAGGCTTTATTTATTTTTTGTGGCGGTGCTTGTTTTTATTTGTTTGCTTTTTGTCTCAGATTGATTATTCTATACTCAGGGCTTAACTCATTCTATACTAAGGTTTAATGTATCATCTGTTGCATATCCTAAATGCTTTTTGCTACGCAATATAAAAATATAGAAATAAGATTTCTTTCAGTCCAGATTTTACTATCACATTCATACTTCATTTGAAATTGTATTTCACCATCACAAACAACAACAAAAATTGTTTTTCTCACATATTACTTGAAGGTAGTCTTAAAAATCTGAGCTTGACATTAAAATTATTTTCAAAATCAAAGTACCTAAAGAAATTATTTAATCAAAAGAAAATCTTTGATTCAATGCTAAAACTTCCTCAGTTAGCCTTCTGAATTCTAGTGCTTTTTAAGTTGCAAATTCTAGATTTCCAGTTGCTGAGATTACTCATCCCTCCAGTTCTTTATTTCTATATGATTTTATGCATTGCCACTCCACATGCATCTTCCACATAATTTGTTTTCCACTGGCCTGGACATATTTGGAAATATCAACTTTCTTTATTTATACTTTAGAAAAACAGAAAAAAATTACAGTTGACCTCAAGCTCTCAGTGATGCAACAGGAAATAATACATGGTGAGAATTCAGTAACATGGAGGAAAAGAGAGACTTCACCTTGAACCTCGTAGATCTTTCTCACTAGCTGAAAGTCAAGAATTCCAACATGATGAACAAAATATGCTATTAGAAGTGGTTATATGGAGGAAACAGTTGTTTTCTATAGAGATATTTCAATAAAGAATATGAAAATAGCAATGAACTCTCTGAAAGCCTTGGGATAGATGACCTTTGAGTTTAACCTAAATGTTTCCCAGCAGTAAACCTGTAATTTTCTGAGAATCTAAGGCATGTAAACATTGGGCACTGTCAAAACCTGTATCTCAGCTCCCCTTGAAACCTAGTACAGTGCAAATTCTTTCAACCATTGTCACTAGGTCTTATTTTATCCTGGACTCCCATTCTCTTACCCAGTATTTCAAGAAAAAGAAAAATTATCATGGTCTTAATTGTTTAAGTAAGAATAATCTTAGATGGCCTAGCGGTTAAGAGCGCCGACCGCTCTTGCAGAGGACGCGGGTTCGATCCCCAGCACCCACATGGCGG
Organism: Rhizomys pruinosus; assembly: GCA_009823505.1. Lineage (NCBI taxonomy): Eukaryota > Metazoa > Chordata > Mammalia > Rodentia > Spalacidae > Rhizomys > Rhizomys pruinosus. Next base: position 358,918 of record VZQC01012814.1, read on the forward strand.
CTGAGAGCCGTCTGGGACTCCAGTTCCAGGAGAGCTCCAGTTCCAGGGGAATCCGACACCCTCTTCTGGCCTCCGCGGCGTTGCGCGACACGGGTGCACAGACTTGCATGCAGACAGTACATTCATACACATACAGAAATAAATAAAATTAATAAAAAAAATTAAAAAAAAAACAAAAACAAACAAACAAACAAAAAAATCATTGCAAGCAGGAACAAAAATGTGTCCTTAGAGATTCTTTAAATAGAGTAACTTCAGAATCCATGAAAACCATAAACACAGCTACTGCTCAGTTAGATACACCAGACCCTTCTGCTGGGAATTGCACCCATGACTGGGCCATGTACTATTCTAGGTCTTAGTGTCTCTCCTCTATTAACAATCACATTATAAATTTATGTTAAGACATTTTCTAATAAACTCTAACTCTGCTTTACACTAACTAGCACTGAAATTGTTTTTCTACTCTAATTTAAGACCTCTTCCTGTCCATTTCAGTGGTGATGCCTGGTGAGAACTCAGTCTGTTCTAGAAAGCAGCTTACAACTGCATCTCTCCCTTCCATTTTCACTGCCACTGTTAAAAAAGGAAGCCTTAATGACTACATGTACAAAGTTGTTTACAAACTACTTCTCATAATTTCTGGGATTCTTCTGAAAGTCCTTACATACTTTAAGATGTTGCTGACATTACAAGAGGAGATGAATAACACTTTCATGTGTCAAAACCAAATTATCACTAAGGGTTAAATAATATGTTTCTATTTTGTTTGATCTATAAATATAATTACAATAAAAATGAACAATTCAAGGACATCTCTTATTAGTTCTCTCTCTTCCTTATCACCACTACACCACTATTTTTTATATACAATATTCTATATGGAATTCTATCCATTCATATCTATATGGAATTCATAATTCAATCATTATGCAATTATTTAATAATGTGTTCACTTTTTAATTTATGAAGCAATATTGCACTCTTCCATCCAGAAATAAATCTTACAGAATTATATGATTTCCCTTGCTCATTACACAGACCCTATCATAATACATTATACAGCTAATTAAAGTTATGAGCCATAGCCTGGCAGACATTTGCAGACTGTTTTATAAAACTATGCATGCTAGTATGCCAGAGTTTCTTAAAAATTCACTCAAAAAAACCCTAAGTTTTCCAAACTTATTCAGAAAATATGCTTCAGTGTCAATTGTGACCCATTTGCTAAATGGATCAGAGGTAACAGAACTTTAGCAAGCCAAATTCTATCGTTATGGAATCTTGTGAAAAGAGCACTTTAACTTCAGTGCCTAATGTATTCAGCCCAATTTCTCTGCAACAGTTTTCTTTTTAAGCCTTTACAAAGTACCTAATTTCTAAATTTTTAGTCTTGTATAAGAGACTAAAGAACTTATAATTAGAAAAGACATATTGTTTTCTAGGAAAATTGAATGAGCGATTTCTAATATGGCCTTAAGTAATTTTTACTTTGTTATTATTCCCATCTATTTTACTTTACCTCGATATTTTTTTTTTTTTTGCTGGATGTCTGTAAAACTGTAAAATTTTATTCAGTTTAGAAGTAATGATTCAAAGAGTATCATGATTTCATTAAATTTATGAAACACATACAGGTAAACTGAATGAAATAAATTTAACCAAAAATAGCTATGAGGACAGTAATCTGTGTTTAAGACAACACAGCTCTTTCATATACACACAGATAATTATATTAGTATATGTTCTGCAATATGTATACAACTGATAATGGTTAAGATTGATTTCTATTTATATTAGAAATAAATTGAAATTGGATGTGAATAAAATATTCATTTAAATCGCAAATTATTGTTAGTTTTCAAATGTCTAATAAATTATAAACTTTTTTCTATCATACTTCATGGACATAAGTAAGAGTTAATTGGCATATAACATTTTCTTCCTTATGATCTTCTTTAAATTTAGTAAATTAGAAGCACTGTAATGTTTTATTTAGCCAATTCTGGGATTATAACTTTGTATTCTCCATTTCCTTCAAAATGCCCCTTCAAACTTGTCTTTCATATGACCAGTTCCTTTGCATTACAAAGAGAGCTCTGTGGGGGCCCTACTTTTACAACTGGGAAATATGGTAATTAAGATCTTTCTACCTCTATTTTCTCATGACTGCAAGGTAGAAAACAATGGGTTCCCCTCTTTCTGTTAGCATTTCTATTCATGAAACAAAGATGTTCACTGTACATGTCACAATATAATAACAGTCTAAATGGATTAAATTGCAGTGTGTATTAAACACACAATTCACTCTGGCAGATGTATATAGATATTTGCAGGGAGTCACTTAACACTCTTCATATCCAGTTGCAAAGCACAAAGTGACACTTCATAGGGTCCCTCCAAAATCCATTCCTAGAGACGGACTCTTCAGAAACATACATTTCCTAACAAATCTCATCATCAAATAAGTTGCACTGTCAATAGTGAGCTATTTGCTAAATCAATTTCATGCTCATTCTACAATTCCTTTCTTTTTTCATTCTTTACTTTTTGATGGAAATCCAGAGAGGCAGCAAAGTGCTGCTCCAATTTAATTTGCCTTACAGACTCTGAAAGACTGAGCCCTAAGCTCTGAGGTTGACAGACAGCTGCTACTTAGCAGTGCTTGTTTCTTTTAGTGGTGAGCTTGTCTGTGCAGCACAGCTCATATCTTTAAAAGGAGCGAAATGTAGGTGACAGCATGCTAATTATTATAAATTGTTTTTCTTATCCAAATTGCAACTTCACACAAGGGCATATAAAATCTATTAGTGTTTGTTTCGTAATATTAATTTATTTTTATTTTATTTCAAATTTTCTAGTGAAAGTTGTTTTTCCCTTTTTCATCCTGTGAAGATTTATTTATTATGTGGAAATGATCGGAGAGTACTTTAGGTATGGTCAGCTTCCTCTACATCTAATCCGTTTGAAAAAAAAAAAAGCACTTAACTACAGGCACCTGTTCATAAACACTTAGTTCCTACTTCACAATTTGTGTAATTATCAAACTATCGATAAAAAGAAACTTGAAAAGATTTATTTCTGTGCTGTGGAAGCAATAATAAGTCAATTATTTTTCACAGATTATTATGTGTTTATTTTTCCTATTGAAAAACTGGTGGCTGTTGCCATTTTTGAGGCATAAAACTTGGAAGAGATTCCAATTGTAATTAAATGTCTTAGAAACCCCCTCATTCTATTAGTGAACAGGCATGTATAAAGGACTTTGCTTTTTTTATACTTTAGAATTCAATCTTTAAGTGTCTAAAATAAGTCAAGAACACATCATCTTAGTAAAATAACATATTTCTTATCTAAGTAAAAGAAGTGACATATTGCCACATTTAAACTACTATTAATAATAGAAGTTTGGCTCTCTGTGTAGCCTACCTAGTAAAGAAAAGAGAAAGCACAATAAAAGGGCCTTGATGAAAAACAAAAGTAATTTCTGAAGTATAAATTTTTGATACTCAACTACTCTTCAATGCATGATATTCTGTGGTTGAAAAAAATTAATGGGCTTTTTAAAAAGCCACATTCTTTACAATGATGCAAAAGGTAGTTTCACAAAAATGTATATGTCTAAAAGTATATGTTAAAGTTTTTTAAATTTTTATTCATATGTATTTGTATGTCTCTATCTGATTATATCTCATATATATGTGCCTACAGAGGCCAGAATCAGGTGCTGTATCTGGAGCTACAGAGGACTGTAAAACACACATATTGTGTGCTCGAATAGGAACTCATTGGAAGAGCAGTATATGAAATTAATCACTAAGCCAACTCTGTAGCCCTGTAAAATAATATTTTATAAAGAGAAGATAAATGGGGGCTGGAGAGGTGGCCTCGTGGTTAAGAGTGCTGCCTGCTCTTGCAGAGGACAGGGGTTCGATTCCCAGCACCCACACTGAGGCTGAGAACCGTCTTTAACTCCAATTCCAAGGGAATCCACACCCTCTTCTGACCTTCGAGGCATTGCACTACACGGGTGAACAAACCTACATGCAGACAGTACATTCATACACATAAAAATAATAAAGTTATTTTTAAAAAGAGAAGAATGTGTCTATAAATCATGTAGATTTAGTGGTGTGTTCCACCAACAGATAGTGAAACATAAAATATTAATTTAGTAATTAAATATAAATAAATGAGCTTTCTAATTTAGGGAGAATCTGGAAACTTTTATAGAATATATACTGTGTTTCAATGACAAGCATCAGATCTATAATGGCACAAACCCCAGATAAAGGAAAGGCACATGAGGTTTAGGCACTCGGGAAATGTATTTACTTCAGGAATTGCCAGGACTGGCTACCTGATGGCAGGGCAGCCAGCTAGCTGGTGACTGAGGAACACCATTTTATGTCCCCTGGGCCGGACCTCAGGTAAAGGGGAAGAGGTCATAAGATCGACAGCCTCTGGAGGAAGTGAACATCTGTGTGTCTCTTGGGATTCTGGGAAACTCAGACCTAACAACTCCATGCTATCCAGCCTTCATTCTCAATTCTGACCCTTTTGCTAGAGATGCTGCTGGCTGAAAATATAATCCTCCTTTTTTAAAATGCAGTGGATTTGGGATAATTTTAAATTCAAATATTTGAGAAGGTACAGTACAGTTTAATTTACATTCATGAAAAATTGACATTGAAAATTCTACTTTCAGCAAATAATGGTTTATTCATTAAGAGTCCACCTCTATGATAATGGGTAGAATGTGTCAACATCACTCTATTTATTTATTTATTCATTTATTTATTTATTTATTATATAATTATGTGTATGAGTGTTTTCCCTGGATGTATGTAAGTGCACTCATGTTATGCAATGCTCAGAGAGCATAATAGGGGGGTTAGATCCTCTGGAACTAGTGTGTAAATGATTGGTTCTTAGTGGCCATGTCATTTCTGGGAAGCAAAACTTGGTCCTCTGTAAGAGCAGCCAGAGCTCTTAAATCCTGAGCCATTTTTCCAGGCTCCTCCAGATCATTCTGTGTGCTTTAGAAACTAAAGGTATCTTTCATTTCATATGACAAGTGTCATTTACAAACAACTTCTGAAGTTAGCTAAAGGAGAATAGCTCATTAACATACAATTCCAACCAATTATTGACTGAGCAGGAGGAAAATCAATTTATTTTACCTGAAAACAAATTTGGGAGTAAAATATAGAGCTTTCTCAAAACCTTTTCAATTCTGTCTCCCAACACGTTACTGGATTTTATTCAGTTATCACAAAATTTAAAAATAATTTCCTTTGATATGAAAGACTACACTCCCTGAAGCTTAACATGTATCATCAATCAGATAGGTAGGTAGGAAAGGAGATAAGAATGGAGGGAAGAAAGAAAGAAGGGAAAGAGACAGAGAGAAAAAACCAAGCACATAGCACATATATGTGTATATGACTAAGAATTTGCCATGAGGAATATTTTTATAATGTCTGACTCTAAATTTTCTATTATTTTATATACCCATTTTAATTCAGCATTATGATTCATTTTGTCATAAGGAAACACAAATAAATGCTGTAAAATGATTATCTCCAATTAAGAGAGTAAATTATTTTATGAAAACGATAGTGCCAATATGTAGAAATTGTGGCATAAAATTGATTTACATTTTTATTGAACATTTGTACATTTCATATAATGGTTCCTAATCAAATTTAGTACCCCATACCTCAAATCCTCATCAGAACTCATGCATTTTTAAAGCCATCATTAAATAGTTTAAAGAAAATATTTTTGTAAGCAAAAATAAATGAATAAAATGGATCTGTATTCACTGAACTTTTTTTAAGACCAGGTTTCCCTGTAGTTCCAGCTGGACAGATTATACTATGTAGATCAGGCCGGTCTTGAACTCACAGAGAAATGCTTGCCTCTGCCTCCTGAGTTCTGGGATTAAAGGTGTGTGTCACCACAAACTTTGCCAATATTACATCACTTACAATGTGTACGGTGCATCTTTCTAAAAATCTTATAGCCAGCTTTAATTTCCTTTAATTTTGGGAATCAGTATATAGCCTAACAAAATGATCAATAATTTCCTCCATCATGGTACCAATTTTAGAGACTAATTTTGTGGCTGAAGAGATGGCACAACAGGCTGGCAATATGATTTCAATTCCCAAAACCCATGCACAGCTTAAGGAGAAAACCAACTTGCAGATGTAGTTCTCTATCCTCCCATAAGCCTGCCACTGACACACTTAAACTCCCTCATCCACATCATGTCTACAAAAATAAATAAGAAACAAAATGCTAAAAATAGCATTGCATTTTGAAGCAAGAAGGAAAATGCATAAATTTTTGAGAAGCAGCAATCAAATTTTTCAGAGAATGTATTGATCACATCTATGCAAGCTTGAAATTATCATCAGCTTATATTACAATCTTCTATTTGTATAAAGTTGTTAATGAAGCCATTCGATTACTACAATGTTAAAGAGTTGAAAACAAAAGATTAGGTTTGTTCCCACGTATTCAAATAAAAACTTTAGCTTTTCACTTTATAAACTAAATATGCATATATAAATCATTTCTAAAAATCATTGAATAAACAGAATTTTGTCAAAGTGAAGTTAAATGGTGTTCTACCTTTTAAATTACCAGTTCTTTATAATTTAAGTATCCTGATTCTATTATGCATCCTGATAAATATGGTTTAAAGTTTAAATGGAATAAAATGCCTTTAGAAATACAATTGAGTTTATTTAATATTTATTTTTATTTTACGTATGTAAGTTTTTTGCCTGTATTTATGTAAGTACCTTCAAAATCCTGCAGAGGCTAGAAGAGAAAAAGCCTCTTATGATCACAGAATAAACATCTTTCCTCCACAGAAAATGCAAGTGCTCTGAGCTACTCTGAACTGACACCATATAAAATAATTCCTTGTGCTTATTTTACCATACTATATACTATATACTACATATAATATATATATATATATATATATATATTTATACTACACTCGCTAAAGATTTACCATACATATAAACTGAAAACGTGATTAAATTATTCAGCTTTTATGGGGATAAGTAAATAATTGAATAGTTGCATTTAATGTGAGTTGAAATTTTGTGATCTCGGGGCTGGAGAGATGGCCTAGCGTTAAGAGCGCCAAATGCTCTTGCAGAGGACCCGGGTTTGATCCCCAGCATCCACATGGCGGCTGAGAACCGTCTGTAACTCTAATTCCAGGAGAAATCCAGTTCCAGGGGAATCCGACACCCTCCTCCGCGGCGTTGCATGACACGGGTGCACAGACCTACATGCAGACAGTACATTCATACACATAAAAAATAAATAAAATAAAAAAGAAAGAAATTCTGTGATTTCACCACAAAATTAAGTGTTTGTATCTTTGTCAGCTTGAAACAGTGTTCCCCAGTCCTGAATCTGACTTATCTGTATCCCTCTCCTCCAGATAAATGTCACTTAGGTTAACATAACAATTGGTAAAGTATATAATATTTGTTATAGATGCTTTCTCTATCTAGTGATCAAATTAACTGCAGCCTAAATTTTGAAGAAAGTGACAAAATACTGCTTTTATTGATCTGCATGTGTGTAAGATCTCCACTGAGTGTCTGAGACTGTTCATATTGTACATCACATGCTGGGATGGAAGCTGAAACTTTAAGTCACTGAATAGCTTAAATGCTCTCTGAGTTCACAGGATGTTTTCTGTACTCTGAATATATATTTCTTTCCGTAGGAGAGGGCTCTGAGATTGAGTCTATAATCAGCCTCTTAAATTTTTACTGTATGAGGATTCATCCCTTAGGCAATTCATAAGAAGTTGACATCAGAATGCTTTAAAGCCATATGTGATCAGACTATTTGGCTCAATCTCAGTGTGGCATTAATGCAGTGGGAGAGTCATTCAAAGTTAAGAGGTAACATCTGCTTTCTGAGTCTTATCAAAAAGACTTAATTTTCACTCTGCTGACTGCAGCTTCATGGAGGGGCCTTGAGGCTTTAGGACCACCCCATTCCCCTCCACTCTACCTTCATACACATGAACATTAGAATTATTTTCATCCATTTAGCCTTGAAAAATATTTCATACTTTAGTCAGTTCTCTTATTTTCAAATTACTGCTTACTAGACATCTAAGTACTACTGTGAAAGGATACAGGAAGATCCTGTTTGTAGTACAACCAGGCTGTAAAAGAAGAGATTTTAATTTCCCTATATAAGAAACTGTGAAATAATGGTAATATTATAGTATTCTGGCTCTGAAAAAAATCTCAGTATCTCCTGAGAGAAAATCAGGTTCTGTGTATATTTACTTTACTTTATCAATTACTTTAACTTTATGTGTATGACTGGATTGCCAACATATGTGTAAGTACACATATGTTGTGCAGGGCTCGCAGAGGTCAGAAAAAAGCATCAGATAACCCTGGCACTAGAGTTATGGTTGGTAATTAGCTGTCATGTGGGTCTCTGCAAAAGCAGTGAGTGCATTTAAATTCTGTGCCATCTCTCCAACCCTTTGTGTATGTGTGTGTGTGTGTGTGTGTGTGTGTGTGTGTGTGTAGGTAGGAGTGTAATGCCTGCATGTACATAGGTGTTCTTTTGTTGCACAATCCCCAAAGAGGACACAAGAGGGCATTTAATCTCCTGGAACTGGAGTACAGATGGTTGTTTGCCACAATGTGGGTGTTGGGAATCGAACCTAGGTCCTCTGTAAAAGTAATCAGTGCTCTTAACTACTGAGCCTATCTCCAACGAAGTTGTGACTCACAATTATCTTGTCCATTAAATCTGATTAAAATGTAAAGTGAATATATTATAATAAATTTGTTATTATATATTTATGAGAGGCATTATAAACAAAAATTGTAATATGTCTCTCATAAATATATTATGTAAAGATGGGGTATGATGTACACAGAAGAAATGAAGAGCCATAGTAATCTTATTTAAATTTCCTCCTTCACCCTTGGGTGCTACATTGTCTCTTCCACTTCTCCTCCTCCCCATCTCTCACTATGAGGAAAATTTATATTATGTATCATTATAATAAAAAGAACTGTAAAAATTTATCATCTTTAAGCATCCTAAATCAATGAGTGTTAAATACAGCAGTAATAGACTATCATACATAGTATTTATTGTTTCTGAAATAACAGTGAGATCAATTTAGAGAGTTAGTGATACTGTCAATACATTAGTTCATTAATGCTCTTTATTAGGCACCAACATATAAATGACGGTGACATAGTCAGAGAGTTAAGACACCTATGTGGGAGGATGTCTCCTGAATAATATTGTTTATAATTTATGTTTTCTAATATTTTGTTTTCTACATTGGAAACTGTCAGCCACAGAACTTGTTTCTTTTTTTTTTCATTTCTTTTCTAACAAGATGATTTCAGATAAGTATGCGTTACCTTTCTATATGTGACCACAGTACACACACATATATACAGTGGGGGGGTTGTTAATTTTTATCGAAATTTTGTGAATTTCAAACAGAGCATATCAATTATTATTTCAATATTTTTGACCAAATAAAATTGTATTTCCATATATTACTTTATATTCTAAAATAAGATAACAAATTACAGCAAACTTACCAAAATAATATTACTTTCATTATTAGAAATGTATACAATAAATAAGTTCAATCTTTTAAGTGAATTTTTTAATTCATATTTTTAAATTTTTTTTAAATTTATTTTTGTATGTGTATGAGTGTACTGTCTGCATATAGGTTTGTGCACCCGAGTTGTGCAATGCCGCGGAGGTCAGAAGAGGCTGTCGGGTTCCCCTGGAACTGGAGTTCTCCTGGAATTGGAGTTACAGAAGGTTCTTAGCCGCCATGTGCGTGCTGGGGATCGAACCTGGGTCCTCTGCAAGAGCAGTCAGTGCTCTTAACCACTAGGCTATCTCTCCAGCCCCATTTTTTTTAATTCTTTAAAATAACTTTCAGTTACCACCTGTATTTAAATTGAAGAAAATATTTACATGAAATACAGAATAATTTTTGTTTATCTTTTTACTGATTCAACTCCTGGAAACATCTTTAGGAATAATGTGGTAATCTAATAAAAATTTAGGTCATATGTTATTATAATGAAACAAAAAATCCAGGTAATTTTGAGATCAAAATGGGTTTCTAGTTGGGGCAAACGCGAACAAAGGGGCATTTGAAGCCTGGCGCTTCCTGGGAACTATCTGGAACCTAATGCATATCTGTGTCAGCTTCCTCTGGTGAAAATGACATGATCCATGGAGAGGAAAGTAATTTCTAATTCTGAGAGTTGGTGCCTCTCATGTCTGGAGATGCTAAAAGAATATTACTATTGGGGCTGGAGAGATGGCCTAGCGGTTAAGAGCGCCGACCGCTCTTACAGAGGACCCGGGTTTGATCCCCAGCACCCACATGGCGGCCGAGAACCGTCTGAAACTCCAATTCCAGGAGAACTCCAGTTCCAGGGGAATCCGAGACCCTCTTCTGACCTCCGCGGCATTGCACGACACGGCTGCACAGACTTGCATGCAGACAGTACATTCATACACATACAGAAATAAATAAAAATAAATAAATAAATAAAATAAATAAAAAGAATATTACTATCAACATGGTGACAGCCAAATATGTCTTTAGAGCTCATGTGGAAATAAGTTATTAAGAAATAAGAAAAATTATTACACGAAATATGTCTATGATACTTGGCTGTATACTCTGTGGTATGTTTCTGTGTGATTATTTATGACTGGGAATCATTTTGAAAACATACAATAAACTTTTGCTCTTCTTCTTAGAGCATCAATTCCAGACTAATAGCCCACTTCTCAGGCTGGAATTCTGAGTACACAGGATTGCTTTAACCTTCAGAACATTTTCTCTGAAAACCGTCCTGCAGTTATTAGTAAATTATATGCTAGTTATCAACAATTTTAATTTTATCATATTATAATGGTTATTTCTATTATTTGATCAAGTTATATACCATTTATCCATTATAAGATGTATTCTAGAGGAAACCATGTGGCCAAGAAACAGAATTGAATTTGGATATTTAAACTGAATAAAGTCATGCCAATAATAAGTAAAGGTAAAGAATTAAGATTCCTGTCTTATTACAGACACTTTAGTCTCAACACTCACATTTGGTAGGCAGAGACAGAGATCTCTGAGACATTGAGGCCTACCTAGTAAACATAGCAAGTTGCAGGAGAGCTGGGGGTACAAGGAAACCCTGTCTCAAAATGAAACAAAAAAAAAGTAGAAAGCTACCTTCTGACTATTAAAATGCTGTAATCATCATACACTCGCTGAAAGGCTTACATGACAATTGCAGCTGAATATATAGTTCTCTGACAATAGATTTTAGGACATCTAAGATTGCTAGTCTTTGTGAAAGTAAAAGATTAAAAATTGAATGGTAAGGTAGTCCTACTTGCTGACTTATTTTTGTATAGCAATATTTATCACAACGAATTTAGTATATTTAAACATCTCTGAAAAGCTCTGAAAATTTCCAGACATATACATTTTTATCCTTGGGGGGGGGGTCTGTATTTAAAAGTTCATCAAAATATCAAAATATACGCAAAACTGTAAATTTCTTTAAGCCGGGCATGGTGGCGCACGCCTTTAATCCTAGCACTTGGGAGGCAGAAGCAGGCGGATCTTTGTGAGTTCAAGGCCAGCCTGGTCTACAGAGTGAATTCCAGGACAGCTGGGGCTACATGGGAGACCCTGTCTTGAAAAGACAAAAAAAAAAAAAAACAAAAAACAAAAAAAAATTTTTTTTTTTTTGCAATTTCTTTTTTTTTTTAATTTTATTTATTTCCATATGTGTATGAATGTATTGTCTGCATGCAAGTCTGTGCACCCGTGACGTGCAATGCCGCGGAGGTCAGAAGATGGTGTCGGACTCCCCTGGAACTGGAGTTCTCCTGGAATTGGAGTTTCAGACGGTTCTCAGCCGCCATGTGGGTGCTGGGGATTGAAACCGGGTCCTCTGCAAGAGCGGTCGGCGCTCTTAACCGCTAGGCCATCTCTCCAGCCCAATTGTAAATTTCTTTAGATGTCACTTTTCAGGGAAGAAAATAGCAATGAAAATGTCCAATAACAAGATATTGATTAATAAATTAATAGTATGCATATATAACAAAAGATTATGTAGCCTTTCAGGTCATTTTCTAATACCATTGATTGCCACAGAAGATCATGCCAGTACTACATAAGGTGTCCTAAATGAGCTAAGTGAGTATTTGTAGGAAAACATTGGCCTAGAATATACGAGAGTCTGATTTGGACCCTTAGCAGAGAGAGCGGAGTTGGTGGAGGTATCAATCTTGGGAAAAACTTCCATCATTAACTGATGTTTCATGTAACCTGATCACAATGACAAATGTAGTCTCTGGCATCTCATTTTCAGTTCAAGATCAGAGTTAGCAAAATGGTCATACTTGAAATGTATGATTTTATGGGTCTTGGGACAAGGTGAGAAAACAGGTTCTGGGGTAGAATTATGAGTAAACACTATCTCACAGAGAGTACATTAGCTTCAAATTGTTTCTAGACATACACAAATGAACCTCAGAAAATAACAAATGAGTTATCTTGGGATAACAACAGGAACCAGACAAACTAGATCAAAGGGGTAGAACAAAGAGAAAAGTTCAAAATGAATCATTGCAGGATTATGAGTGCTTTGAGCGCTTTATGATTATTGACCATCAATTAAGACAAGCAGTTTTCCAAATTTCTGTACTCCCACAAACTAGCTAGCTTTTCTCATGATACCCAAACTCTAACTTGTAAGCAATTTTATAATATAAAAATATGCCACTCCTCCATTTGACTTTTCTACCTCTAAGTGGAAATTTTAGCGTATCTGACTGGTCGTGGTTACACCATCCACTGAGCCTTACATGTGTCCCTCCTAGTACTCTAAACAGTGATGTGAATGCTAAACTAGCTTATTTCCACATTTAATTGTGTCCTTTTGCCTCACCTTATGAAGGGATCAAATGCGATCCGATTAAATTCTGAGTAACACTGTAGCTGGTCCTTTTGAGAATGGGTCTTGATATAGCCCCAGCTGGCCTGGAACTCACTCCGGAGAACATTCTAGCTTTGTTCTTAGATATTCACCTGCCTCTGGATGCAGGCTGCTAAGATTATAGCACACCTGGCCTGTTAAATATATATTTTTTAAGTTTTTTAACGTCTTATTTTATCTGTGTATTATTATGCCTGCATGTGTGTTAAGTGCACCCATGTCATGCAATGCCCAGGGAGGACAGAAGAGGGCATCTGATCCCTTGGACCTGGAGTTGTGGATGGTTGCTAGCCACCATTTGGGTACTAGGATTTGACCCTGGGTCCTCTGTAAGAGCCAGTGCCTTTAACTGCTGAGCCACCTCTCCACTCCCTAAAGAATAATTTTTAAAGCCTATCAAAAAAAATCCCATTAATAAGTCAATAAATTGCCCCTCAAGACCTCAGGCATTATTATGAATAATTATAGTAAAATACCTCCAAGCAGGACATATCCCAATTTGGTCTCAATCTTTGAATTTACAGTCCTTCCAACGCAGAGTTGTTCCTTCATGGGAGAAACTGATTAATGATCAATTGAGCAATTAATTATTATACATGAAAGAAAAGTTCTCATTCACCAAAGAGACACAGCATCTTTGCAGTCATCTCCCTGAACACTGATTCTTCAACACATTTGGCACATAGGCAAGCAGTAGGTAAAAGAATGACATGCTCTGCAGATTGTAGCACAAGGCAGTTTTCAAACACAACAGAGTCATCTGAAAAGCCTCAAAAAGACAGTGTTTAAACACAGAAATACAGAAATTTAAATTGGTTGAGTTGGCCTGGGTCCTGTGCTCGATGTTACTATTGCTACAAATTCCCATGTGCAAGTTACCAGTGGCCTGAAAGCCTCTACTTCCCTATGTTCATGAACCACCCCAGGCCCTTACAATCTACGGTTATATTTATGTCAAACTCAGAATTATATAACTAAGATAAATTTGCTCTAATATGTTTATATGTCATCCTTAGAATGCACATGGATCAAGTATTAAACTAAAAATGTGGTCGGGGAGTTGTTATTAGCTGCAGACTATTCCTTGTTTTCTTTATTTCTTACTACTAAAGATTTTCAATTACTTTAAAACACTGCTCTCATGGGAAATATTCTACCCTAGACATTTGAAAAGATTGAGAAGTTAGGACAGGCAAGCCCTGAGAGCAGCACCTGGGGGAGGATTCAGATCAAGGCTTCACACTTGCAAACATTTGGTCCCTGGCCACCCATACCATCCCTGTCACTTGGAATGACAATCTCTCCACACAGAGAGGTGAAAATTTTATAAAAATCTAAAAACAACCCTATCTCCTTGAACAGGTAACAGACTTTGACACCCTTGTTCATAAAATGTTTACATACACATTTACTTTCCAACCACACACACACACAAATGGGCTAGGAATGATTTCCTAATATATATTTTTATTTGTTCTTATAATTTTGATATCTGAATTAGCTTTAATTTACCTCTACTAATTTGTTTTTAAGTAAGATGAATTTTGTATTAAATACAGTCTTCAAAATTTGAATACCATCTTAAACTTTTATCTGTTTGGCTTCAGTATTTGCAAGATATCTTCCTTCATATTTCTAGCTATGTTCACTCATGAAAATTAAGTAGTTGGCTTCAAAGACAATAGAAATTAAGACCATTCTGTCATTTCATTATGATTAGAACTATGTTATTTCATATATTATATAAAAGTGGCCTATGAACTAAGTTGCTAGTATTGACTGAGGCTTTAGTATGATGCAGGTGGTGTTCAGAGAGAAAGAAAGTAAAAGCCATTCACAGCAGTTAAATTACACAATTATAATTAACTTCATCATTACCTTTCTTACAAAATTTTAAATAAATTTTGCATATTACCATTTTTCGTACTTTAATTTGAAATAGATAAGATTACATAAAATCCAGGTTAAACATTTCTACTTGAAGACATGCAACTAGCCTACATTCTAAAATATCAAACAAATTTGAATAGAAATTTCTAGAAATAACCATGAAGAATTAAAAGTAAAATGGAAAATAT
This sequence comes from Rhizomys pruinosus, assembly GCA_009823505.1. Classification (NCBI taxonomy): domain Eukaryota; kingdom Metazoa; phylum Chordata; class Mammalia; order Rodentia; family Spalacidae; genus Rhizomys; species Rhizomys pruinosus. The sequence continues at coordinate 374,075 of VZQC01012814.1, forward strand.
GAACACAGCATAAAAATGAAATCCATTCAAATTTCCACTCACACACTATTGATACATTTCCAAGTAGACCAACAATCTCCATGAACTCTGAATTCCTTGCTCTTTGTTCATATTTTCATTACTAGAAATTATTACACTGTCATTTGATTGATCTTAATATGCCTTATTAATGACTAATTAGACAATGGTAACCTATATTTTTAATGCACAAAAATTAGTTCTTTATAAAAATATTACTGGAGCTGTAGAGATAGCTCAGTTGTTAAAAGCACTGGCTGCTCTTGTAGACAACACATGTTTTGTTCCCAGCAGCCACATGGCAGCTAACAAGCATCCCAACTCTAGTTCCAGGAGATCCCACAGCCTGTTCTAACACCCTGAACATTGCAAAGCAAGGAAGCACTTACCTACATGCATATAGCACACATAAAATAAAAAATAATAAAAATTGAAAAAGAGTGTTGGTATCTATATCACTACATGTATATTTTATTTCATCTTAACTCTAGATCTTATTCTTCACATCCTCCTCAAATGTGTTCTATGAGACTGTCAAATTATTTACGGAGTTTCTTATATATCATCTCATACCATCCCAAACCTCAACTGCTCCGAGGTTGACACACTAGTCAGGTGTGCTTTGCTACTTTTAATTTTCTGGCATATGTACCCAGCAAAACAATAGCTCTGCTTCTCCTATTTCCATAACTGCCTTGTAAATTCCTTTCATAGCAAGAGAGGAGGCAGAATATTCCAAGTCTACAGTAAGACTAGACTTCAGCCTAGGTCTAGTGAAGCTCAAACTCAGAATGCAGTTTGGGGGGAGCCTGGACAGTTCTGGTAAGCACGAGGATTCACACAGGTATGACACCTTCATCATAGCACACATTCTGAATTGTCTAAGCCATTGATACATGAGCAGAGAGGAAAGTTGACAGTAATGAATGAACTGTAAATTTGTAAAAATGGTTTTTGTATATAGTGATTCCATGAAAGTTAAAATTTCATGGAAAGAAAGTTTAGTTTTTGCACTTGAAAATATACTGTCTAATGTTTATATTTTTATTTGTGCAATAATGACTCAGAAAAAAATAATTGAGGTCCACAAACAAATAATTTTATAATACTTAGTATCAAGACTTAGGATCTCAAAAAATTGACAGTTATTTGCAACAAACTAAAGAAAATTTAAGAAGAGTATATAAATGGGCTTGTGTGCTTAATGCTGATTATAGCCCATTTTACCCTGTTTTCAGAACCGATAGTTTTAAGTTTTTGTGTAGATGATTCCATATTGGAGTAACTTATTAAAGTTTGCTTTTAAAAGCAGTAAGATCACACTTTGGAAGTAAATGAGAACTATGATAATTTTATCTTCAAATAGATGTTAAACTAGAGAAGGCAACTCGATGAGGGAAAGAATTATGTGGTATTTCAAAATGTTAATATAAGTAAAACTTATGTAAAGCTTAATCTCATAGCTAGCAGGTGCAATAATTTCCTTCAGTTTGTTAAAGATCATTCAAAAACTCTTTGGTGGATTATATTTTAAGTACAAAATAACTGAATAAGAATTTGTGTGAGAAAATGCACTTTGTATTTTTCCATGGCATTCATTTTATTGTCACTATTATTATTCTTAGATTTCCAGAAATTTAAAAATTAGAGAGCATAAAATTTTCTATGTACATATACATATGTGCTTCTTACATCTTGCTCTTTAGTATTAATTAGTATGGCTTACATATTGTTTCAATGTGAGGTTCATAATCATTAAAATGAGTGAAATTACATTTCCAACATATAATTGATATTGGATATCAATTTAAAACTATTGCTTAGTTATTGCTTCAGGAATAAAGATCAGAATTATTTGGGAGAAATTCCTTATTACAATATACTATCTTTGTTTTCTTCATATGTTCAGGTTTGTTGGCTAATAGTTCCAACCAGTCTGATTTTTACAGAGTTTATATGCAAGCAATCATGTGGCAATTAGGGAAACTGTAACGATATCGGTTAAGGGTGCATTGTAGTGGTAACATTCTTGCTTAGTTTTGTACAGCCCTAGGTTAGACACACAGCACCACAGAATAAAAAAAATAAATAAAAGGAAATAGCCTTGAATTGAAAAAGTCTTCTTTTCCTGAGCATAACATTTCAAATCAATAGTAACAGAAGCTCTTAAGCCCAGTCAATAAACAATGAAAAACCCATTACTTCTAAATGTAATTTTCTAGTGACCCTTATTTAAAAACTAGGTGAGTTTATTAAGTAAAAATATGAATTCTGCAACATACATTGAGTTTTCTACATTTAAACGTTTAATCCTCTCTGTTGATCCTTAAGAAAATGTCCTATATGTACAGAGTTGAAGTTCACATACTAACATACTAAACCAGAAACAGCACAAAGGCTTAATTTTCACAAGGAAAGAGATACGGTTAATTTTAGAAGAGTTCTAGACTTCAATAATGTCACTTTTAAAATAAAAATTTCAATCATTTAACATTTACTTATTTTTATAGTTTTACCACACTAAAAGGCATTAAGCTAATAATAAGATAATCATTTTGTTAGTATACCACCATAACTACAAGTAATTTTACAGAGTTAAAAAAAGCATACAATTAAGAAAGTACCAATATTTTGAGGAATTTCCACCCTTATTTCCATAGTGGTTGCACCAGTTGTTGGACTGCCACGGACTTGAATACATAATCCCAACTCTCTACATCCTCACCAGAATTTATTGTTCTTTTTTTCTTATTTTGGAAAGGACCTAAATACCATCAAATTATATTGTATGAAAATCTCAAAGATTGAATAAATTTTAAATGAAAATGAGAATATTAATGAATGTATTATTTTATGGTATAATGTGGACATTAACTACTACTTTTGCTATCTTTCAACATTACTTGGAGAATTTTACCTCCAAGTGGTGGTTTATTTCTCATCACATGGATCATGTACAAGTCTATGAACCATTTATTCAATTGCAGGCATGAATTTCACCTGGGCTTCACTAGGTCAGTCATAATTTACAAATTTCTCAGACCCATTCTTTAACCTTTCCTCTGAATAATAAATGCTTCTATAAAGTGGATGTGAGTAAAATAATGCTTAGTAACAATGCAATTCTATACCTAACGAAAATGGATGTTGTCCTAGTCCTCAGATTTAGAATATGTTCATATTTTTTGAGATTTTTTTGAAATTGAAGGACAAAGTTTGAATATTCCCCCCAAACAACCTTAGTTTTCGGATCAGAAGAGTACGTTCATGAAACGTTATAAAAAGTGGTTCATTAAGATTAAAACACAAACAAACAGTGGAATGCCATACAAAGCATGGAACTTTGCTAAAGATTACTCTGAGCTGGGCATGGTGGTGCAGGTCTTTAATCCTAGTGCTTGCAAGGCAGAGGCAGGTGGATCAATGTGAGTTCAAGGCCAGCCAGGTCTACAAACTAAGCTCCAGTCCAGCTGGGACTTAAAGGGAGACCCTGTCTCAAAAAATAGCAAAAAAAAAAAAAAAAAAAAGAAAAAAAAATTACTCTGAATTAAAAGCAATTGTGGATAAAGAGAAATAAACAAACAAAAATCTCTCTCCTCCTCTTTTCTCTCTAAAGTAAGGAGATAAATTTACTGAAATGATCACTTTCCTCCACCCTCTTTCCAAGGAAACACAAAGAATGTTCACCATCACCCCAGAAAATCATAGACCCTCGTCAGCCTGGAGATGACACTAAGAGGGGTCTGCATGTCAGACATTTCTAAACAAACTTTTCCTAACATTTGTCTTCTAATTGCTTCCCTTCCTACAGTTTGCTTCCTCCACAGAGAATCTGGTCCTCTGCCTTTGTCGCATGTTTCACATTGTACTGCTCTTCACAAGATGCTGTGTTAAGTCAGAGAGACTCAGTATATGTACGCATGAAGTACACGTGACGATAAACTTGTTAATCTTCTATAATAGAAGAGTCTATAATAGAAGTCCCGGCTAAGAACTAAGAACCATAGAAGGATAATATATTTGGACTACTTCAAAATCACTCTCTGATTTAGAGGATTTATCTAAGTAGAAAGTGAAGTGACAGACCAAAATATAAAAGCCAGTCATCGTGGTTTACGCCTTTAATCCCAGCACTATGGAGGCAGAGGCAGACGGGTCTCTGTGAGTTCAAGTCCAGCCTGGTGTACATAGTGAGTAGTTCCAGGACAGCTGAGGCTGCAGGAAGACCCTGTCTTGAAAAGACCCCAAAAAAACAAAACAAAACAAAAAGAAAACCCAAAAATGAAGCGACTTCAGCGAGGCACAGTTTCTGGCAGTAGTGTGGCTCAAAGCCATTGCCTGCCTACGCTCTCATTCACCATTCCAGATTCCAGGAAGCTTTAACTGTTATTTGCACAAGTTTATATATGTAATGTACTCTAAATGAATCTAAAAATACTATTGCGGCTGATAGGTTTATTTTATTTCTTCTATATTCTTATTAACATGTATGGACACTTTTCCATGTTTTTCATATTAATGCAATAGTCTAAAATTCTTTATCAGACTTTGAAATGTCTGAAATGCATTTTAGGCTGAGATTAATTTATTGATATACTAACTATAAAATAACAATTAGTGAAAGGTTTGCAGGTAGGTAACAAATTATGTACTAAAATAATGAAATAATTTGAACTAGGATTCATTGGAAATTGTTACACGTACACATTTAAATAAAAATAAAAATCATTTGAAGTTCCAAAGATTAATTGAAAAGTTAGAAGTGTCAGGCGGGGTGGCGCACGTCTTTAATCCTAGCACTTGGGAAGCAGAGGCAGGCCAATCTTTGTGAGTTCAAGGCCAGCCTGGTCTACAGAATTAAAACATATCTCAAAAAGTAAAAAAAAAAAAACACCCTTTTTTTTTTTTTTTTTCCTTTTTTTTTTTTTTGTCTTTTTTCTGTCTTTTTTGTTTTTTTTTTTTTTTTTTTTTTTTTTTTTGTCTCGAAAATACCAAAAAAAAAAAAAAAAAAAAAAAAAAAAAAAAAAAAAAAAAAAAAAAAAAAAAAGAAGAAGAAGAAGAAGAAGAAAAGAAAATAGAAGCATTTGTGTTTTATAATGTGAGATTTCACGTAAAAATATAGACATAAATATTATGAGCATACAAACATTGTATTCCTTAGCAGTCTCTCGGGTCATGGGTTTCATTTTAAATTTCCTGAGTTAATTTAAAATAAAATAAATAAAAAGAACCATTCAGTGTGTACTGATGCCCAAAAGAATTATTTTGGAAGGTTGAAATAAACATTCTTCACTTGTTACCTTGGATATATTTAAGTTTTTCCATATGACAATCTATGACTAATTTTCCAAGCACCAAAATTCTATTCTTAGGCAGAGTCAAGGGAGTAGACATTTTTAACAACACCTTACATAAAATTCCATTATAAAATTTGTGCTCAAACTAAATTGTATGGAAAATATGCATCAGATAAGCAAAAGTAAGCATTAATTAGTCAATTCTTGTTTTGTGTTATTTTACTTTGCACTGAAAAGCAGATTAAGAAATTACTGTTTCAACCACAGAAGTGTCTTGCAATTTCTGAGAATAAGGCTGGGCAGACAATAGTCAATTTTTTTCCTAATCTTATTTTATGGGAAAATATTAATTTATCAAAAAGCAATAAGAAAATTTGTTTTACAGAATTTTTTCATAACTACTCTCCAGATGAGTAAACTAGACAGAAATATATAAATTAGTACATGTACTTACTGAGAAAAAGAAAGTTAACTTTAAATCCTGCCTTGCAATTAGTTGTATCTTTTTAATTTATGTGTGACTTTAAGGATTTTATTACTGATAACAGAGGTAAATGATAAAATTGACAGCTCCCCTGGATTTCCTGAAATCTATAGTCATATAAAATTAAGGAAAAAAAAACTGAGATTGTTTCCAGTTAGTCTTCTATGATTTTTAACATATTGTTGGTGTCGTTGTTTGATTTGGGGATCTCTTTTACAGTTTAATTTTATACAGGAGTACTGTATTTACATCATATTAAGCCTCCTCTCTCAGTCTCCAACTCATCCCATGTTCTCCAATACCTCACAATTTCATGACCTTATCTTTGACTTTTGTTGTTTCATATACGTACATATTATATATAATCTGAATCCATTGAATGGTGATTATGTTTACATGTGTTTAGTGCTGCCCATTTGAGATTAGATAACCTAGCAGTGAGCAAATCCCTAGAGAAACTAATTTTCGCCTCTCAACGGCCAACGACTTAGTTTGTTAACAGGAGTGTTTGCTGTTTTTCCCCAGATGAGCCTTGAACTCCTGGATATTCTTCCCACTTTTGCTGTAATTGTAGGCATTCATCAAAATTAATGTACAGCTTTATTAGAGATCTTTTAATATACAAGAGTCAATATCTATTTCTATGTTTCCCTTACAATTATCTCTATATTTTCTTTGAACAAAATTTTATTTCCTATATTAGAAAAGTAGAAATTTAAAAATTATTCTTGAAAATAAGTATTTTCTTATTTTGAATTCCACAATGAAATTCTTACTAAATTCTTAGTAAATAGAACTATATTTTTATTTGCAAATGTATAATCAGGGTAATCATTAAATTATTTGAAAACTATCTGTAAATCATAGCTCATTTCTATCTGCAACTGATTAAAAAATGGACAAACTATCATAAAAGTACTGCTCAGTGGAGTTTATGATCTAAACTGAAGGAGGAAAAAAAATCATAAGAACATTTTTTAAAAAGACAACATTTAAATAAAACATAAAAAGTCAATAAACACAATACTATCAACATTTCTCTACATAGAGAAATTGAATTAAAAGTAAAAAAAATTAATTGATAAGGAGTAATAATAATTTGTCATCATTATCTTATGGGTTCATGCCTAATATAGAAAAGGACATTAAACATTAATGTCACTATTAATTTTTATCTATTGGATTGGCACTTTCAGAATACTTAAAAATATGAACCAACATATATGTCACCTATATAATTCAGTAAAATTAAATGTAACAATAGTTTATCAAGGGTTTGCTATGGGAAGAAAAACAATTTGTCATTGGATAAAAACCCAGCAGAATAATGGCCTGATTGCCCTGATGAATAATGCATAAGGTCTATGGTAATAATTAACCTTGTACTCCATGAAGATATGATAGAACAATAGGGCTAATGTGAATATGGCCCAGCACTTTTCCTTACGGCTTGTAGTTATCACCCTCCAGAGAAAGTCAGATTTGATTTTTTAAATAAGAAAAATATTTTTTTCACATGAAAGAATGAAAAAAATGAATTATTTTAAATTTATACTTACCCAAAATGGATATTACATATCATCATGCAGGTACATATAATGCTGCTTAATGTAAATAAATAAATCATACCACTCATCAAAAATCCATATTATGTTTATAAAAACTAATTTTGTAATATCAATAATTAGTATCTAGTCTTCTCATTCATATGTCTAGAATATTTTGCTGCCTCTTAAAATACTAAAATGAATTAAATAGGAAAAGTATACCTCACACCTATAATGAAAATATTTCCTTAAACTTTATTAATTTTATTCAAAAGAGAACAATTTTCAATTTTTACCTTTGTGACTAAATAACTTTTGGATGGGCAGAAAAAAAACTGTTGGTTTTGAACAGAAATTAGCTTAATTTCAGAATGCCACTAAAAGATGAAGCATTGCTTAAAGCACTCAGCATGCCAGTTGCTTCATGGACACGATGGTGTAGTAAGCATGAGAAACAGTGGAACAATTAGCACATATGTACGTATGAATTATCGTGTGTGTGTGTGTGTGTGTGTGTGTGTGTATGTGTTGGTAACATGCTCAGAGTACATAATATACATGAAATGACTGAAACAGAGTATGCCCAAGTATCTTGCTGTAGAGGAATCACACAATAATAAAGTTACTACATTTATTTGTTTATATGTGTGCACATGTGTGTGTGTGCAAGTATGCATATGTCAAGGTGCAAATGTGTTGATCAGAGGATAACTTGTAGACACTGGTTCTTTGCACCTACCATGTCAGTCCCAGGGATCAAACTTGGCTCCTTAGGAATGGTGGAAAGCTTATTAGTCCCTGAACCATTCCCCGGCCACACAGGTAGGCATTATTGTGATGAATGTGCCTACCCAATTTTTCTTCCTGAAGGGTACTACATATTGAAGCCTAATGAAGCTATATTTGTAGCAGATTACTAGCTGAAGATTTTTTGAAATAATATTGCACCTCACTAGAATTGTTTCTGTTAACAGAAAAAAATGGATGGGTTCTTTTACAGAAAAATTCCTGAATATATTTTGAAAATGTTCAATAGCAAAGTGATGTCTTCACATCTCACAATTGCTCCATTTTCTGTTCCCTAATTCTAAGTTAACAAAAACAATTGTATTCATTTGGATAAAGAAGGAAAATTAATATTTTTAGGAGTTGACTTAAGCTATTCTTGAGGAGTAAGATAATTCTGATATATATATATATATATATATATATATATATATATATAAATTGTGTCAAGGAAGGGAAAAGTCAATAGAAAATTAAGAGAATGCAAGTAGAAGTAATTAAGAAATTAGCTTTAGAAAATAACATTCACGCCAGGCATGGTGGTGCTTGTCTTTGTTTTTAGTACTGGGGAGACAGATGCAGGTAGATCTCCAAGGACAGACTGGCTTACACAGCAAATTCCAGGCCTGCTGAGGCTACGAAGAGAGGTAGTATCAAAATAATAAAAATAATATTAAGTACTAGAGAAAAGAAAACAAATAAATAGTTGCCTAGGGTTTAAACCTCAGAGTTTTCAAGGTCAAATATCAGTGATGAAAAATATTTCTGTTGTCTTCCAATTAACTTTAATAGTTAAAAAGGTGCTACCCCGAGTTTGAACAGATATTCAGTTCTGAGGCAGAGAAACTGTAACAGCAGCATAGAAGGGGAGAAACAAATCTTTTTATCTCTAGGACCAAAGCAAATAAGACCCTTTGGAAAGAACAGTTGACTATGAATCCTATTGGAGTCAATAGTTGAATGCAGCTATGAATCTCAATATGCAGAAAGTATGCATATGCAGCATTTGCCATCATCAGCACCTATAACAATAGAAACTCCCAAAAAAATTTTAAAACTTTGGTATGAACTGAAAGCTGGTTGGATAAAATAGAAAAAACCAAACTTTTCTATAGCTTTCAGGATCTTATTGATGGAAAATTTAACAATAATTGTAATTCTGATTATTAAAGGGAAGATATCTCACCCGCTTTTAGTAACCCCAAACAGTTGAAAATTATAAAAATTATCTTTAGAATAATAAAATAACATCATGTAGAAATGAAAAGTGAAAAGAATAGATTGAAAATGAGACAGAGGGAAAGAGTAGAGATGAATGAGAGTGGAATGAGAAAGATTACAACATTCTTAGGGATTCTGGATTGAGATCTCAGTCACTTCAGTTCCTGAACAATTTTCATGATGCAAATGATGAAGAAATATCCATAAACATTACTCTACCTTATTTCATATATATTAATTTGATTTGTATGAAGCTAACATATTTTATTAGAAGTTGTCACATACCAATTTATTATAGTTGTATCTAATTCTTTATAAAATTTACATACTCTAAGAATTTACATATTGAAATTATATGGTAATCACAAAACCTTGAGGTCAGTTATGATTATGATTCTTCTGCATTGCTGACAGTGTATCTACTTGGGTAGAAGTTGTTATTTCCATTCTATTATGCAATTAGTGAATAACATCGCCTTTTGAATTTGATGCTTATAGCAAATTGCAGTGATCTTTCTTTTTCAGTGTTATGACTTTCCCCATTGTCTTTTGTTCATACATTTTTCCCTATATGTAACTTTAATAAATAAGTTTTAGATATGTTTAATTTTAAAAAGTAAAGTGCTAAGAATTTAGAACACATATATTTGTTCTTCCTTAAAGGGTACTGTACACTAAAGGGTAATGAAAGTTTATTTGTAGCTAATTACTAGCACAGGGTTGTATGAAATCTTATTGAACATTCCTTAGCATCAAATTCCTCAAAAATAAACATGCATATATTTATTTATATATTGGAGATTTACTGTCAAGATGAAACAGCTTGCTATAAACCCAAAATGACTCTAATAAATCTTTGTTTTTCTCAAAAGAAGTTCTTCTCTCATCTGAACTTAAGGACATTTTCCATTCCTTCCATTATTGCTTCATTTTTATCAGTTAAGAGAAATAACATTTTAGTAGAGTGACCCTGTTTATAAAGATTTTTTACTAATAATTTCTTTATTTTGCTTTCAAGGATATCTTTTTCAACTTCTGGACATTAAGAATGACATCAAATCCTTCAAGACCAACATTTCCTTATCATCAGGCTTGCTCTTGTCACTGTGTGATATCAGAATTTGGTAACCGGGTGTTGGAATCCTTTAGCTTCTTTACAACAGCACAGGATGCAGATGATATGAGTCTGAACTTATGATGTGCAAGACCCCTACATGTACATTACACTAACCTAGGCACAAACTAGGTTAGTTACTTCCTTACCACAATCCCAAACAAAAATAAACAATGAATGCAACCATACTAAACTTGAATAAAATGTTACTTCAATACTTCAGAAAATATCTTTTAGGTTTTCCTGGGCTGTTTAGAGAAATAAAGTAAGAAAATTACTTTTATGCACAGAATACACTAAAACAAAACCGGAAAAAGATTGAGAGTTATAACCTCCCGGCAAAAGCTCTCTCAAGAACAAATACACTGGCTGTGCCAAAAGTTCCACTGACTCAGTTTGAATGTTCTCAGAGAAAACATCACAAACTACAAAGCTCTCCCTATTTGTAAAATATAATTATGATGCTTCAAGTGCTCAAAGAGTTTCAGAAACCGTTTATGCTTCCTTGTGCATTCTTTATATGCTCTGCTTTATTTTCTTCTTGTTTTTCAATTTCCTATCCATATATTACATTTTTATTTCGTTGTTTTGCTAGTCTGTTTACCTGTGGGCAGTGGGGCATTGGGGCTTGCCATGGAACACACATGGGAATCAGAGGACAATATCCCTCTTGCTATATGGGACCAGTGCAAGGGGACTCAGATTGCCACACTTTGAGGTATGTGCCTTGGCACTTTGAGCCATTTTGCCACACCAATAATCCTTACAATAGACATTATAGTTATTTGCCAAGTCACTGAGTCCTGAAAATAGAAGAGCTTCCTATAAACACAACTGTTTCCTGGGATACCACTCTCTCTTGGGTGCGTCATTCCAGCTCACACAGGACAAAAGGTTAAGCTCACATACAATTTGACCAAAATGACAAAAGTAAGGGAATCTCAAGTGTGTTGTATTGAAGAATACACAATTTAGCAGAAAACATGGTAAGCAAAGACATTGCACTGCGGTCAAATGCTAGTTTGTCACATTCTAGCTTTAGTTTGTGTGATTCTTTAAAATTAACTTTCCGAGCTGCAGTTGTCCCAGAAACTGGCTCACAGGATGCTTTAGCTGAAAGGAGAATATGAATAAAACATTGAATAGCACAGGCACGTAGTTTTCTGTATATATGTCAGCTCTTCCTGCCTTAACCACTTCAGTTAAAATATCCTGACAAGTCTAATACTCACATCTTCGGTCTTACTTCCTGAGATTCCAGGAGTTTCTAGTATCCTATTGCCTTTTACACTCTATCTGAAAGTCAAACTAGCCCTATTAATGCACATTTATATTTTCTAGAACAAGGTCCTCGTCCTTGTTTTAATTCCACTCCCTTCTAACTACAGGTAAAAATAACTTCTGCCCTCCTGAGGCCTGAGCTTAAGAACTCAGGCCAGCTTCCTGTTGATGACAGCAGGTGCCCTTGGTGAAGACATTTACGTCATCAGGCTTTTTTCCAAAGCTCAGATTTCTCATTTAACCTTTTACTTCCTGAATACTTAATTCCTTCTTCCCTCTCCTTCTGCTCTATGCTTTTCATGAATGAGCTCACTAAACCTGTGACACATTTAGTCACTCCCTGCAGCTCTGGTTGGTCTGCTTTGCATCTCTCAAATACCCCGTTATTCCGCTCACACAAGCAGCACTCAGAAGTTTGTTCATGTTTAAAGGCTTTGCCGTGAGTAGCTTCCTGGTACACATACTGAGGGACATAGATCATGCCAAGCTTCATACTTCCTCCATCGGAAGACAGTTAATCATAACAAATGATAGTGCAAAATTTGAAAACAGAAACAGATTTGTAAGATGTAGCATTTTACCTAGAGTTATCTCTCATTAAATTATGTTTTAATTGTTGGGCATGGTGGTGTATGTCATTAATCCCAACATTCAAGAGACAGAAGTAAGTCAATTCTCTGTGAGTTTCAGGCCAGCCAGGGGTACGCAGTGCTGCCTAGTTGAAAAAAAAAAAAAACCCACAAACAAAACTAAAGAAATAAATTAAAAAAGAAAAAAAGAAGGCTTCTAAAAGTAATGGTAACTAGGTGTCACTAAACAAAAGAAAGAAAAATCAGCAAACTGCATCAGTCATGACAGACATGCGTTGCAGGGCAAATCAGGTCCTCTTGGATTCCAAAGACACATTATCTGATTAAACAGGCAGCTCACTGTTTTAGTTCAGTTCTGTGTAAGCAGAACAAATAGCTGGAAGTGTGTCTGCTCCTACAACTTGCAGGCCTTTTCAGGTACAATGAAGTTAAGATTACCAGTCACCTCTGCAGTTCTTGTCAACCATCCAAACCAGCTGTAGCATCCTGCTTCTTCTGACCTCATTTATTTAGTTGTTCTTCTTCCTATAAACACTGACTTCTATGATACCTTTGTAGGATCATTTATTCTGGGAAACTACATGAAATTATTGTATGTTTTATTCAAATGGTCATCCTCATTTTAGCTCAGATGGCACATTCAGTATGACTCAACTTGTCTTTCATGTTGACACATTTTCTTAAGAATTATTTTTTTCAAGTATTAAAATATTAAAAGCTCAGAGTCTTCAAAATCTGAGATTTGGAGGTAGAAAAGAGGAAAAGATGTTTGCATGGATCAATTTCTAAAGTTGTACAATGAGAGCAATAAAAGTTCAGGGTCTGGCAAAATCGTATAGAAAAAATCAAACTAAACTAACAAGGTGTTATTTGGGGATGTGATTATGGCAATCTTTTAATAGCTGTTTTCTTTTCATTCACACCAAATTTTCTTTATTCCGAATTTAAACTCATCTTGAGTTGAAGAAAAGATGTTGTCCCAAGTTTAATTAAATACACTATTCTATCACAGGTTACCACTGTGTAGACGTGAAGAATATGAAAATAATCTCAGTATACTTGTGGTAACTGTTTAAATTCTCTCCCCTTTCCTTTTCCAATCACTAACTGTGTCAAAGAAAGCTACTGCTGTCACCAAACAAAGAGTTATCACAGTTGTGACATTTCTTTTATCTGGGCAGCAACATGTAGGAAAGGTGACTGCCTGGTTCTAAGTATGGAAAACAATCAAACACAGTTAAGCAAACTCATGTTGACATATTAAATCATGCTTGAAGCAAGAGAGAAGAAACAGATCACACATAAAACCATCCAGAGAGATTTTTAAGTAAATAAATGATACAAGTCAGTCTGCCCCTATAAAAGAAGCTTTTAGCATTGGGGAATTGAGGTAATTGATTAATATGGGGGAACCATCATAGGACCAGGTAATTATATCACCTTGAGTTTGTGAGACATATAAGCAGCTGAGATTTAAAAAAATAAAGAAGAATGTGATTAACTCAGGGAAATGGGTAAAATCTCATCAGTTGTCTTACAATCTATGAAATGGAAAACAAAATTTTTGTTCTTTATTTGAGAAATGTCTTAGAATAATTTCAAATACTTTCAAAAAGCTTTGAATTCCTCAAAGGAAAAGCCCTTATACATATGGAGTAGTGTATTATTATTCTCCTTTACAATAGCACAGCAGGAACTAGGGAGTATTCATTCTCCAAGTCTGATTCCTGTTAATAATTCCATCAAAGAAATGTAGTGATCCATCAGTCAAATGATCATTTGCTCTAATCATTGCTTTTCCCAAGCTGGGGGCTCTTCTTTCTTTCCTTCCTTTGCTTCCAAACTACACCTTTACAAGGTTCAATTGAACAGGCTATCTTCAAGCTCTAAAAACATCAAAGCATATCATTTGGGTTATTGAAGAGAAAACTCTAAAGGCAGCCTTTAAGTGCAAACACAGCAGACAAACAAAGGAAAATCAAAATGTTACAAGTTAAAACATAATCCACACCCAGGACTGGAAATAATAAAAGATACACATATTTTTGTTTAGTGAAACTTGATTAAGCAACCACAAATAACTGAAAATTCACCTTTTTATTGTCATTGCTAATTATATTTTCTACTAAGAATTGGTCCAAGACTGATGATTCGTATCTTCCCATTTTTTAATAATTGGCATGACTTTCTGAACAAATTAATATATAAGTAAAATGTTAAATCAATAAACTATATAGACTAAGAAGATGGCATACATTTTAATGTTTATCATAAAGGGCATACATTGTAAGGTCATTCACACAGGAAGAAGACAGACAAGCAGTTCATTAACAATAGTTAATTAACTATTGTCTTTGGGTGGGGGGTGTTTCAGACAGGTCTCCCTGTAGTTCCAGCTGGGTCTTTCTGCATCTCCAGCTGTCTTGGAACTCACTATGTAGGCTAGGCTGGCCTTTAACTCACAGAGATCCACTTGCCTCTGCCTCCTGAGTGCTGGGATCAAAGGCCTGTGCCACCATGCCAGGCTTAATTAACTATTGTAATCTTAAATATAAAATATGGTAGCTGTGTGATATTATGCATTTTAACACTAGTACACCTCAGTGTTACCCCAGATTTAATGTTTGCTATTAATCTATCACTCATGATTTTTCAAGCTTATATGTGAAATTTGTTTTAAGGTAACAAAATATAACATATTAAGTAACTATATTACACTACTCCCCAAGGTTAAAAATGTCTTCATTCTGCAGAAAGATCATGCCATCCTACATGTTTTCTTGTCATAGTTGGCTTATGAAATATATCATGACTTCCAGATATATAATGTCTAAATTTTTAGTACCAAGAACATATATGTGTAATATTATTGCAATGGGCAGTATTAAAATCACACTTCAAACCAATGCCTTCTGCTTTCCTTTTTAATAAATTAAAGAATTAAAATATACTTATTGAGTTACCTAATGTGACAAAACATAGTTGTATATTACTACTTGGAATTTTTCATACTAAAATTAATTAAAGAAGGGCTTGAGATGATTAGCAATTAAGAGCACTAACTGGTCTTTCAGAGGACGGAGAATCAGTTCCCAGCATTCACATCATGGCTAACAACCATCTACAACTCCAGTTCCAGGGGATCCAACATCCTCTTTGGGCTTCCACCGGAATTACCATGTATCTATACTTACATACTGTAGGAATAAAACTTTGCCTGGTTCAAGGCGGGACCTGTAAGACTTGTCCTGTAAAACCTCCAAGAGTTATCTGATACCTCTCTGAGTTATTACAGTGTTTTCTTGTTTCTGCAAAGCTCCAGTACCAGATGGCCCCTTCCCTTGAGGCATTGACCAAAAATGTCACCTCTAGGTTACCTGTCGCACAAACAGGAGCTATGCAGCCTCCCAATTAGAGCCAAGGTGCCTCGCCCTTCCCTTCCACCTGCCCACCACTTCCTTGCCCAAAGCACAGTAACTTTTGGTATATACGCACACTGCTGGCATGAATAGAGAGTCTATTCTCCCAGACCTCACCCTCTGAGTCTATGTCTGTATGTCTGTCCTTGTCTTTCCTTGTCTTTCAATTCTATCAGGTAACCTTCCCACAGCCCCCCTCCCCTCTCCTTGCCAGAGCTAAGCAGAGAGATTGTGTGCCTGAAGGCAGGGAACAGCCTTGAAGCTTGCAGGGAGAGAAGAACAGCATCTGGATATTGGCCACACATGTATAAAGGACTATTCAAATGACAATAAACTCCTACAACATACATTCAGACATATATATATATATATATATATATATATATATATGATTGTTAATATTTCAGAAAAATCTTTCTTTTCATTCTTTCCATGTTAATATCAACTTTTATTTTTAATTGTGTGGATGTGTTTGTGAATGTGTGTATGTGCACATATGTGGAGGTGTCCATAGTAGCCATAAGATGGTACTGAACCGACACCCTAGAGCTGGAATTACATATGTATATATATATAATTTAAGAAGTATTTTATTTATTTTTTTTAATTAATTTTATTTATTTCTGTATGTGTGAATGTACTGTCTGCGTGCAAGTTTGTGCACCTGTGTCGTGCAATGCCGCGGAGGTCAGAAGAGGGCGTTGGATTCCCCTGGAACTGGAGTTCTCCTGGAATTGGAGTTTCAGACGGTTCTCAGCCACCATGTGGGTGCTGGAAATCGAACCCGGGTCCTCTGCAAGAGCGGTCGGCGCTCTTAACCACTAGGCCATCTTTCCAGAAGTATTTTAAACAAAGAAACACACTAATACTTTTGTGTTCTCAAATTGTCTAAATATATTTAACTTTTGTCTTTGCAATAGCAAAATCAATTTCCTCCAATTAACTTTTAAAAGAATAATATTTGGCAAAACTTGAGAGATTATGATCAGATAAACTAGAAAGAATAAGAAGATAGAAAGGTAGCTCAGAAACTGAGTTCATAGTGTCCCAGGATCCACATTTGATACTTGATACCCACTTATAATTCCAGCTCTAGGGAGTCAGTCCAGTACCAACTTAAGGCTCCTATAGACACTTCCACATATGTGCACATACACACATACACAAACACATCCACACCATTAAAAATAAAAGTTGATATTAACATGGAAAGAATGAAAAGAAAGATTTTTTCTGAAATATTAACAATCATTTAAATGGTACTTACAAAAAAAAATTTAAAAAGTGCTTTCTTCTGTCATTGCTGTACTAAGATACAAATGCTTACTAAAGGCTATTTTATTTGACATATTTTTGGAAAGTTTGACTAATACTTTTGGACAGTGAATATTTAGTAAAATAGCCTTTTTACTCAGTAAATCTAAACGAACTGTGTCTTTGAAAGAATAAGCCATTCTTGGGAGGATGGAGATATGGCTCAGAACGTAAGAGTACTGGCTGCTCTTACAGAGGACCCAGATTTGGTTCCCAGCATCCAAATAGTGGGTAACAACGTCCCTAACTCCAGCTCCAGGGGATTTGACACTTATTTCTGGCCAAATTGGACACTGCACAACAGGGGTGTGCTTACCCACATGCAGACAATACACTCAGACACATAAAAAAATAAATAAAAATTTAAAAAGCAAGATAAAGCCATTCTTTATTTTCTAATGGTTACTTTGAATTTAGTTGTGTTAAAATGTGTATTTATTTTTATTTATCTATATGTGTCTGTGTGTATCATGTGTGTGCAGGGACTAGATGAGGCCAAAAGATACCATCATATTCCTTGTAGCTGGAGTTACAGGTGGCTGTAAGCCACATGACATAATGTGCAAGGAACCCAACTTGGGACCTCTGTAAGAACAGCAAATGTCCTTAGCTACTGAGCCATATCTCCAGACTCTGAATTTATTTTGAGGATGGGGATATTCCAAGTGTGAGAATTATAGCTCATTCAAGACTTTTATTATCTTAAACTTTTCACATCTACTTTTCAAAATTAGAAGATTTACAGTGGTATATTCTATACACAGGGTACAAGAGAGTACAGTTTAGAATGCATTAATTCACAGATGGTTCATTTCTATGAGAAAAAATAAAATGGAAAGATTTAAAAGACGTGAAAATGTTCAGGCTGTTACACTCAGAAATCATAAAGTAAACAGAATAAGGATCATAGTCCTTTTTATTATCTTCTGTTTTAGTCTAGGAGACTGTGGATGGACAATTCACAGGAAACAGAAATGAACATATCCTTGGCAGTCTCAGGAGCCTAGGGGTTGAGGTGAGCTCTGCAAACATGGGAGACTTGGTGTTCTGTGCCCCAGGATTCAATGTAGCCTACCACTGAGTCTAATAGCCCTTCAGAGAGGTTGAATTTCCAAGAAGCTGGCTGAACCCTCAAAGAAAAAGGATAATTTGTTCATGTCCCTTAGTAATTCATAAAGGGGTTAACATCTGAATGACAGTTTGATGAGGAAATCATATTGTTCATGAACCAAAATTGGTAACTTTCTAGCAGAGTTTTGTGGTAGAAATTCACAGTAGCCACTCAAAGTCATAAAGTGCTAATTACAAATCCCACAACTCTGGCTTCAGATTGTGATCCCTCAGAAACCAGTTAGGAAGTTTTAAAATACACACACACACACACACACACACACACACACACACACACACACACTGATCTTCCTGCACTATATAACAATCGAGTTTCTATTTTCTATGCCAGAAATTATTGTGCTCTCTTGCAAATGTGCAAAAAATAGAATTTATATAAAATTTGTCACTAGTCCTGATCAGAAGGAAACTATAAATACCATTATCAGGGGAGAACTTCCTACAAACCAATAAATAAAAGACAAGCAGCTCTAAAAATTAAAAAGAAAATTGGTTCAGAAATTGGGCTGATAAAAAGTAAAAGAGTTATGTGCACTATTCATTTTGCTGTGGTACAATTGCCAAGTATATTGGTGGTGGAAATAACTGATAGTAAATATGTAATTCCTAAGTAAAACCATGATTAGGAATAATATTACCTAGTAATATTACTATCTGATTTTGTTAATACATAAGCCTTGTTACAAAATTATATTAAAGAATTTTTAAGAATATGATTATTTTACATAAAATTATTATGTAATAGCTTTTTAGAGTATAGACATTGCAATGTTTTTAAATATATGCAATGGGATTAGGGTTAACATTCATATAATCAACCTTATGTAGCTATGTATCCTTATTTATCTGCACCTTGGTTCCCTAATGTGTAAAATGAAGCTGACATGAGATTTCACTTTGAAAGACCTTTATATACCTTTATATACGCTTCTTGAACTCAGAAGTGTATAAAATCTACTAAGAGATGTTGCTAGAATATTAAGCTCAGTGTTTCTGGAGTGTGGTCTGTTCTTCATTTGTAAAAATTCCCTGACTTTGATGCTGCCACTCTGTTTGCTCCACAGTAGGCAAACATCATTTGCATTTACACTTACACACATTCTTCACAGGTGCCTATTATAACACTTGAGTTTCATAGGAAGAAATAATTGTCTGATTTTATAATTTGGCCTCAGTCACAAATCTTCAAAATAGAGGAGAAATGTGAACCATGGTCTTCATTACTGTAAAGCAACAGCTGTTAATTTACTGTCATTGATGCTTCTCATAGACACATAAAATTTTTCCTTATAAATTATTGTCAGTAAACCTCCAGCCACATGATCACATTGGAGCTCAAGTTTACTAATGTTAAGATGAACTTACTTAATAACAAAATGGGATGTTTCATCATCATCATGAAATATCCTAGGGAGATTTTCAAAGTAAATTTTAAATAGTTATTTAGTTTAAAGGTGACATACAGCATTTATCTGTTACATTTAAGCTAAACTCAAAGTTCACACAGTCTTACACCTATTATTTGTATGATTTGATTAGTAGAAAAATCAAATCAAAGTTAAATGCTTGTCCAGATTGATGACAGTGATCCTTGTTCTTGTAATTCCTTTAGTATGATTGCTAAGTTTTCTTATTTTTTCAATTATCTATATCTATATCTGTTTCTATATCTATCTATCTATGGAAAGTCATTAGTTAACACTATTAAACAAATATAATATTGTTTATTTTTAAATTTCTTGAGTATGCTAAATTGGCATAACTATATATAATACCCATCCACTAATATGATCGATAATTTCTTGTTAAATACGCACAGATTTGACCCTACATATTTATTATGATTCCTATATATTCTGTAACATAGATGACCAAGTCATGAGCATCTTTAGTGCTTTGCTGCCAAGGTGTAGGTCTGCCACTGTCAGTGTTAATGGCAGGCCTTTTACTTTCTGAAAAGCTAGTAGTTTGATTGGAACTTTATTAGTTTTAATAACATAAATCATATATTTCTGCACATGAGACCAAAGTTCCTATTTCACCAACATGTCTTTCAAAAAAGTCATGTTTGATAAATAAGGCAGTAAGTGACAAGGTCACATCTTTCTTACAGTCTTTTAAATCTTAGCCAATTTTCATGAAAAAAAATCTCCTTTTATCTTAAATTTCATTGTTTAATATTTGAATGGGAAAATAATAAATATTGTTCATTTCATTGATTTTACAATTTTTGTACTTTCTTTGCACTTTTTGTTACTGGCTTAATGAATTTCAAAGAATATTAAATTTATCACATGTCAAAAAAAGATAGTATAACAGATACCAGAACAGCTTCATTTTGGCAGAAAATTTAGAAATCAGTATATATTTTATTTATAAGAATATAATACTTAAATATTGGACAAAAGCAGTATAGCTGTAGAAAAAAGGAGTCATATATCAAATGAGTATATTACAGTAAATCTCTGCACTAAAATTTTGTCTGACTGTTCTATGCTCCTTATATTTTCTGCATTTTTCCATGTCTATACCAGCATCTTTTGAAAAAATGTTATCCTTTTGGCTTACCTAAGGTATCACAATTCATGTCAGGGAATTTAGAATTCATATACCCAGTTAAAAGTCTCCTCTGTTTGAAATGCAAAGGTGACTTTATGACCATATGCCTATATTCCCGGGACATAGTAATGCTATAATCTAGATATACTGTTCTGCACACTAACTTAAAAAAGAATTATGAAATTTAACTATGTAGGAATTTTTTCAGTGTTATACCTTTGGGAATACCTTCATAAAATATTTTAAAATTTCATTGATATTTATATAACTTAGACTACACAATATATAAAAATGTAGGATATTTCTTTGATATATGAAATTATTCAAGAAAATACTACACATTTTGAGGAAACAAGGTATGTTTTCACCTATACCTATCCTAGATGTTATGAAAAAATATATATATTACAATAAATATATTTTATTTCTAATAGAAGGATAATAAGCAGTGAATGTCCATTAGATAAGTACAATGTGTTAGACCATTTGAGAGACTTTTATTTGAGTAGCTTACAATACTGTTATGAGGCATTAAAATGAGGAAAGCAAAGAACATGAAGATTCAGATGCTTCCACAAGATAAGTAGCAGTTCGGGACTGGAGAGATAGCCTAGCGGTTAAGAGCACCGACGCTCTTGCAGAGGACCTGGGTTCGATCCCCAGCACCCACATGGCGGCTAAGAACAGTCTGTAACTCCAATTCCAGGAGAACTCCAGTTCCAGGGGAATCCGAGACCCTCTTCTGACCTCCGTGGCATTGCACGACACGAGTGCACAGACCTGCATGCAGATAGTACATACATAACACATACAAAGATAAATAATAATAATAAAAAATAAAAATAAATTTAAAAAAGATAGGTAGCAGTTCAAAGAAAAAGGGTTATTTGAATCCATTAATTCTGACTCAGGATCTATTTGTTTTTATCACTAAAATTCACTGCCTTCATTCAAGTTAAATTAGTTGAGTTTCAATTCTTCATTATGCAGGATCTAAAGATTTTATTATGGTGCAGGCGACATAACTGGAGACCTTGGGAATTAGTTATCACTGGACTTAAGAGTTATTTCCCATATTTTAATAACACCTGGTTCATGAACATATCTATGCATGCTTTAGTTTTATTGCCAATTATGTTCACTTGGAGAAAACAAAAACTTGAATTAGTCTTGTCAACTGAGTGTAACCACATCTCAGAGGGTACTTGGCAAGCTCTTGAGGCTTTTTTCACTTTAAAAATGAAGTGTTGGTTCCTGCTGCTGAATATCTTACCTGACATTGATGACCCTACACTCCCACTGCCACCAACACATAAGTGGCTCAACATATTAATGATGGCAGTGTTGAGGAACTTGAATTAGAATGAAAGAAAAAAATAGGATATTCTATAAAACTACTCCAAAACTATAGAAGAGAGCAGTTTAAACTGGAAAACAAAAGACCATATATTTCTGTTATCCTTGAGTGTAATACCTGCAATTGTATGCGATGGATAAGCTACTTAATTGTCTTGGTATCTCTTTCTGGCATCAGGTACACACACACACACACACACACACACACACACACACACACTGTACACACAAAGAACTTTTATTTTCTACTATCATAGTTAGCAATGCTTCTTGAAATCTTAAAATTAAATTTTGTTTCCTTTAGTTGAATAAAATACATAACAAATAGAACCAAGAATTCAACCACTTTTGATGTTTTTTGGTAATGTGCCTAATTAAAGATAACTAGGCTTCCTGATGCATAATAACAGGAACACCTAATACACTATATTTCTGGCTAATTTTGATTCAATCATAGATACAACTCGGAAGTATAAAGGATCGACATAATACTCCCTGCTGTAACTGTGCTATGGCTGAATCAAAGCTCTTTCCTGAGTTGGGTATTTTCATGAAATTTTCCTTGCTGTGCAATCATCTCCCAGTTGGACAACTAATAAGTGCTTTTCCTCTACAGCCTTTGACGTGAAACCTCCCTTACCCTGTATTTTACCATGCACTATATACCTTCTCCACTGTGACTGGTTTTGGCAGTGACCCACCATATAAATCTCTTTTCCCTATTTGATATAAGTGAAACTATAATTATCCAGGGCTAATTTCAAATTGCTGCTTCATTCTACTAGCAACTGATGAAGATTAGTGGTCTTGCTTTGCATTTCAGTAAGTCAGCAACACAATCAAAAGACAACTCAGCAGGCAACATTTGATTCATGTGAACTCAATTATTTCTGTCAAAAACATTCACTTCAACAAAAAGCAGGAACTTCCAAAATGAGGTTTTTGATAACTATTTTATATTAAAAATAGATTCACATGACTCCCAAAGGGAAAAAATAGCAGGGAATCCATAAGAAGTAATAATAAATACCAAGTAAAGAAACACACTTGGGTAAATGAATTTATATCATTATTTTCTTCTGAAAGAACATTTCAAAGAAATTAATTTGTACAAAGTAGTTTATTATTGAAAATTGAAGCTTTAAGTCAGTCTTACAAAAACTAATATATAGTATTTTTAAATGTAATAAAATGAAAACTATAGTATCACCTGTTACAAAGAATATTATTACAGATAAAGTTGCTCACTTCTCTTAAAACAGGTACAATGAGAGGAAGTTTTATGAAGATAACAGGTTATCAGTCGCTGAAATGAACTTGTCTTCTGAATCTATGTTTTATTATTCTTTGAGGTGAGACCATATAGTTAACCTTCAGCATTCTCAACCTGAAGGTTTAGTTTCTAAAAGGCATTTAGTCAATTCCATCACACCTACAGGTATAACAGATCAAAGGGCAACATTGGCCTGTGATTACCTTGAGTAGGCTAAGGAAATATTCATGTATGATAACTTATTACAACATATCTTTTCAAACATCAGGTTGTTAACATAATTACATCTGTAATTAAAGCCTAGCCTTATAGCAAAGAAATTGAGTAATGAATTGTCATTATTTAATAAGGCCACTCTATAAATATATTTCTATATGTCATGATTGAGGCTTGGTGAACCTGACTATGATTGTGTTCACAGGGTTGAATATATGGAAATTGCAATCATTCCAAATAGCAAAAAAAAAAAAAAAAGATTTATCTTGCAAGTTGAAAATTGGTCTGTGGGTCTTTGGACCAAGAAAAGATAAATTCAAAATATTTATTTGTAATTTCTTGACATATTCTTGACATAACAAGGAAAATTTCCTATCCATTATTTAAACAAACTTAAATGAAATTAGCAAAATACATTTTTTCAAACCTTTGCACATTCTCTTTTCTCTCTGTTGAATTAATTCCTCTTGTTGCACATTCTATTTCCTCTCTGTTGAATTAATTCTTCTTGGTGTTTGTGTTTCTTCTCATTCCATCATTTACCATATACTATAATAAGTGAATGGTGTAATACAAGTAGGAAGAACCACTTATCAAGGAATAATTTACCAAATTTGTACAAAATCATAACTTTATGTGATTCTATGAAGAGAAGATATATGAGTAAATAACACTGAGGCTTAGCCTAGTCTTGATCAATCGAGATAGTTTCCATGAAAAGAACGATTCCTGGGAGTTAACCAGTCACAAAAATCCGACAGAGTCTAGGTTGTAAGAACCAAGTCACCAAAATCAAGTAATGCAAGTAAGAGACTTGCTTTTGAGCAAAACATGTAGAGTTAGCTTATAGGGGGAAACAAGATGGAAAAAGGCACACAAAAAAACCAAACCCATGAAGGGCCCTAAGGTAAAAAAGCCAATGATACTGTCTCAAAGGTCACTACTGCATAAAGTGTGGTCAGGAGGAGATATTGAATGTGCAAAACAGTAAGGTTTATATTTTTATACAGGAGTTGCAGCCACATGGTTCAAATCAAAACTATATTTCAAGACATTGGTTATATTTAAAACCAACATTCCAGAAAAATCTTATTATAGATTTTAAGAGAAAGAAAAAGATAAAAGTGAATGATTCTGAGAGATTAGATGAGTGGCACTTTCTATGAAGACTTTGTGATTGGTTAGAACTGGTTTCAAGGTAGGAAATAAATTTCAGAATGAGCTCCAGATCTCTGGTCTAATAGGATTATTTTTTAAATATCAGATTTCTATTTAAGAGTACACAGGAAACAGCCAGAACTGACCACAGTTCAAGACAACAGGTCCAGAGAAAGTAGGCTATTTTGCTTCTCATCCACCTGTGCCCCTTTTCTAAGCCTAGGGAACAATCTGCGGAAGAGGGGGCGTGGTAGAATGTAAGGGCTGTGATTGGGGTGAACGGTGAAACTACAGCAATATAGTCTGGACACTCATTTGATCAACTTGATTGAACATACAAGACCCCCTTGCTGGATGTTGGGACCCATAGGCTGTGTGGGTTTGGGCACAACGACTTGCAAACTGGTTTTACATGAAGGATGCTTGTACTTATAAATTATCACTTATTGTTAAAAAATGAAAAAAAAACTGAGTGAAAGATGCAGGACAGTTATGGCAGAATGCATGATCTGAGATGGGGTGGGGTAGGGTGGGGGGAAGGGAAAGGGAAATATGCCTGAACTGAATTGGAAAATGATGTATGAAATACACAAAGCATCAATAAGAAAATGAAAATTAAAAAAAAAAGAGAACAACAGGTTATGGTGGTACAATTAGAGTTAATGGCATTAGGTCATATGACATCCCATTCAGAAAAAAAGTATACAGACAGAAGTACATAAGGAATATCTAAGTTTTTTAAATATTGAAGAAAAGCTTTAAAAGTTATTTTTTCATGTGATGACTTTGATAATCAATAAGTTATTTCTACAACTAAAATTTGAAATTTTCTGTTAGTGGTCACACAATATTTTATACTCTAAAACACCAGCAGACACTATTCACAGACAGTCCCCTCTATAGAATACACTGATCTGTAGAGTCTGCATAGTCAAGGCACTCACTAGCACAGCAAGTGCTAATTAAGTGCTCAATTAAGTAGAGTCTGCATAGTCAAGGCACTCACTAGCACAGCAAGGTGAAAAAGCACATAACTTAAGCAGGGGGAATTTCATTTTTTCTACACTGGGACTTCTCCAGTTCTCCCCACTGTCTCTCTCTTAGGTTTCTGCTCAATTAAGTGTGAAGGGTGAATGAAAATTAAGTGCGAAGGGTGAATGATACATTCATACAATAAAAAATCATCAGAAACACTTCTCACGATATTATACTTTCATGGTAAGACAAACCAAATGTTTGCATCTCATCAAAAATTGAAATTTATCCTCTAAAAGCCCAGAGGGACATTAATACACCTGTCAATCTGAATGAAGACAAAGGCCACTGTGGCTTAAGTAAACCCACCATATAGTCTCTAAAATTATGTAAGTTATCAACCAAGTATATGGTGGTGTTTTAATGGCAATACTTTTTAGAAATTATTAGTAAAATTTATCTTTAGTATTCCAGAATGAAATAAAATGTGAATATTTTAAGGTTTTATTTAACTGATGCTTCTTTTCCATATGACCTCATAATAAATTAGTCTAATTCTTCACAAAGAAAAGGCAAGATATTAATTAGCTCTTACTCAAAAATCCAATCTTTTTTAATTTTATTACTTTTGAAATTTTATGTGTATGAATTGCTGGCATGTGTGTTAGTGCACATTTGTTATGCAATGCCCATGGAGATCAGAAGAGGGCATCAGATTTCCATGGAACTGGAGTTATAGCTGGTCATTAGCTACCATGTGGGTGCTGAGAATGGAACCCAGGTTGACTCTAAGAACAACCAGTGTTCTTGAATCCTGAGCCATCTCTCTAGTCTCCCATTAACCCATTCTTAAACAAACTATTATTCTTATCCCCAATAAACTTAGAAGCATTTTAGTAGTACAATTATTTTTTGACAACATTAATATTGATGTGTGTGTGTGTGTGTGTGTGTGTGTGTTTGTGTGTGTATCCCTGTGTAGCTGCATTTCTGTGTGTCTCTTGGTAGTTCAAGAATAGTTTACTTTAAAAATATATAAAATTCATTGTAGATACTATTGTGATAGATATAAAATAGGGAACGACACTAAAAAATGAAACAAATCCATGCAAGACTTTCTAAGAGAGTAGTCTACCCTCAAATTAACCTCAATTTCAAAAAAGAAAAAGAAAAAAAAAGGTAAACTGATTTAGTTCTGTATTCCTGCATTTTTATCCACTTTATAGTAAAGCCATAACAACTATCTAGTTTGATACTTATAAGTAGGTTTTAGGAAATAAAATTGCATCTGAAGTTACAATATGAAACTAAGAGTCTGCTTAGGAATAAGTTTTCCCCTCCGTTAATACACATTACCCACTTAGAATGGACACATTCTGGTAAAAACAACTTGGAGTCCATGGGAAGTCAGCTTTTCAAAGATAAAAAGAAGCATTTTCTTTCTCATAAGCTGTTTACTTTCACATAAAGTACTATCCTATTACCAAGAGCCATTGCTAAATATCCACGTCTGAAAGGCTAACTCACCATATTGTAGACAAAATGAGAGCATTTTCAAATGGACAAGGAAGCATGCATGATCAAGTTTCAATTAAAAAAATTAAAACAGAAAAACCAGTCTCCAGTAGGAACTGCTTTGAAATGACCTTTCTGTATCGGCTCCATCTCCATGCAGCTGTTCTCGTGTGGCAGTGATTATTATACATTTAATATTTATCTATAAACTTCAAAACACAGGCATATAATTGCAACAACATGCAAACAACATAGTAAGCTAATTCCTGTGAGATGACAAAAATTTTTCTGAGACTTTCATCTGGCTGAAATTATTTTCAAAGATTTTTAAATGGTAATTTAATGCATGCCAAAAGAAATCTAAGATTTGTGCACTTAAATTCTATACAGAAAAAAAAAAAAGAGTAGACAAGAAGTTTCTGTAAAAAAGAAGTCTCACTGGTATACAGAAAAAAAATACACAAAATGCGAGACACAGGACCATTCTGAGAGCTATGCGAATATGTAATATTCTACTGCAAGTCAGATACCAAGCACTACCCTATAAAATAGTACATTAAATCTATCATTGCCAGATATTTTGAAATTCAGAGAAGAGAGAAATCAAACTTGAAGAGATACAATCTCCATAAATTAGCAAAGGAAAACGTCACTTGTTCATAATGACTGGAGGAAATACATATACATGATCCACATCAAAGCAGAAGCCTTTGAAGATCCATAGGCAAATGCTTACCTTGACAGGTGCCGTTTTTCTCTTCATATCCTGCCTTACACATGCATTTCCCAATAGGAACCAGCCACTCCCCTTCAGCACTGCAGTGCATTTTGGGAGGATCATCTGTCACAGAATGATTGACACAGGAGCCTGACACCTCCAGCAACTGTGAAGAATCCGCTCCAGTAATAGTGTCAGGGAAGACAGCCAAGTGTCGAACCACAGAAGGACATTTTTTATAATATACACGCACAGAAACCAGAGCAATGCAAGCACCAACATCTTGGAAAGCAAGATAAAATCCTTTTTTGCTTAGGGGTCCTACGTCTCTGACCTCTGTATTCAATTTCATCACACGGTCACCAAGATCTAGTTCTGTGAAGCTCTCGTCAGCAGCGATGGTATCGATTTTGATGTACTGGTTTTCTTTAATGTTTCTCCCATTTTCATCATTAGACTCAAAGTAATACATGTTAAATGTTTCCTTACAGGTTCCCAGTCCTCCAGGAAGACTATTGCAATCACGTAGGGTAAATTTGAGTTCGATGAAGATTCTGGAAGCACCTTCATTGGAGATCCAACTGGTCAAAAGCCAATTATTCTGATTTTGTTCCATAACTTTGCATACTTGGTATGTGTGGATGGGGGCATAATTTTCATCAACTTCACCAATCTCTTCCCACTGTAGAAAATAGAAAATAAAGTTGAAAGATGAGAAAATTTTGATTTTTAAAAAATCAGAAATTAAGCAGGAAAGTAACAAAGTCAAAAAAAAGAAAAAAACTAATTTACCCTAACAATTCTATGCATCCTTCATAGATACTGAGATAATGTATATATCAACTTTCAAGACATTTACAAAAATGTGTTTTTATTTACTTTAGATGATTTTGGTGATGGAGTCTAAGACCTTATGCACACTAAGCATGCACTGCTCCTTCGTCCCAGGTCTTAGAGCAGTGGGCACAATTGATTACAAACCAAATACATCAAAACTTCAACAAAAATATAAGTTTTCAAACTTTGTTCTGATTATATCCGTTATTTGTTATAGTAATGGCAAGTTGACTAATGCAGTAAATAACATTTAACTGGAAAAACAATAAGCATTAGAGTAAAAATATGTTACATTTAAGCATATGGTCATTTATTTAACCTACTGTGCTACAAATGACACTTCAAAGTAATTAATTTTTAAAGAAAATCCATTAATTTAAAATTAATAGAGGCATTTAATTTACTGAACTATATACATACAGAACATATTTATTAATTGGAATACTAAATATATTTTCATGGAGTCATCCACAGACCTAAAGAAAGATATGAATTAGAGATAAAATTTTAAATATTTATTATGAGTAGCTGTTTAATTTTTCATATTAATGGACTATTCGTGTCCAAAAAGTGGAATAAAACTTTCTTAATAATATGTTATTTTATTTGCAATTATCCTAACATTTCTGAAGATAAACTCTCTATAAAAAACAATGAGGAAAGTGTTATATACATTCCAAAGATGGTTTGGACAAAGAGGATTTATAAACCATTTATTTCCCAGTAAAATATTTTAGTTTGAACCCAGTATCGTGGTCCATGCCTTAAGTTCCAGCACTCGGGAGGCAGTGGCAGGGGAACCTCTTTGAGTTCAAGGCCAGCCTGGTCTACATAGTGACTTCCAGGCCAATTGGGGCTACTGGGAGATTTCGACTTTAAAAAAAAGGGGTGGTGGTGGTGCTGGAGAGCTGGTTCAGCAATTAAGAGCAGTGACTGCTCTTTCAGAGGACCCAGGTTCAATTCCCAACACCCACAAGGTGGCTAAGAACCGTCTTAACTCCAGTTCCAGGGAAATCTGACACCCTCTTCTGACCTCCGCCTACATGCAGACAGTACACTAATACAATAAAAAATTAAAAAATAAAATTAATTATATATATATATATATATATATATATATAAAACTCCAGTTTGAGAGAATTAATGTATCAGAATTCCTGAATACAGTTACTATGGAATATTCATTCCTCATCTCAAGAATTTAAGAAATTTCCTAAACTGTACAATATCTACTAGAACTCAATATAATTTTTTTAGGTTTTTGAAATGTCTTTGAAATTAGCCAGAGGTGAACAATACTGGCTTTCAAAAAATTAACAATATAAATTTTCAGGCAATAAGAATTATTGATAAACTACAGAATTCATTTCCTTTGATATGGCACTAAGTATACCATTGTTTGCTTCATTATGTTTAGCTGGCAAGCATGTAGAAAATATGGAATCAATTGGATGCAAATAAATCTTATACCTCAGATGGTCTCCCTCAGAATTCTGTCACTGGACAGACACGTGTATAATGTGCTAATGAGAAGAAAAAAACTGCTGAGTATCTTAAATTCATGAGAGACACATCCAGATTATATCATGCCTAACAATTTCCACTTTAGGGTTTTATGAGGAGCCCAAGCTTTTATCACTCCACCTAACCTTTTTTTCTTTTCCAAATGAATACCAACTTTGTCCAATCTCTGATTTTACAGCAGGTTTCCAATTTATTTTATCAATAAATTGCTTACATATTATTCCACAAATGATTTAAGTATCATACTATTTTTATAAATGGTTCTTTGGCTGAAGAGATGACTCAGCTGTTTAGAGCACTGAGTGCTCTTGCAAAGGACCCGGGTTCGATTCCCAGCACCCACATAGTGGCTAAAAACCATCTTTAGTGCCTGGTGCATGCCTTTAATACCAGCACTCGGGAGGCAGAGGCAGGTGGATCTCTGTGAATTCAATGTCAGCCTGGTCTACAGAGTGAGCTCCAGGGCAGCTGGATCTAAAGGGAGACCCTGTCTCAAAAAAAAAAAAAAAAAGTTCCTGAATTACATGATTAATATTTCATGCAAAACAGCAAAAGTACAAAAACAGTAAAAATCAATTTGCCAGGATATAATCAATTAAAAATATATGCTTTGTATTGATAAAAGAGAAATTAGTATTAATGAAAAATAAAAATGCTAAATAATTTCTCGTTAAACATTGTACATTTTTATTACTTTTTAACAAAGCACAACTGGCTTTTAAATAATTCACCTAAAACATTTAGAGAAGACATTTTTCTATAGCATATATTGCCACAAGGTCCTCCAGAATCCTTTTACAAGGAAAAGGAAGCAGAATAGCAGTATCCTCCAACATTAGATCTAAGTCACAGTTCTCGCGTGCACACAGTTGAAGATAGATAGCACAGATATTAAATACTTAACAAACAGCACTTGATGTCTTTGTACTTACTGCATGAGGTGATAATACCAAAGTATTGTGTCAACATCTTGCTGTTCCAAATTGTCATAATTAATGAAAGGAAAAACTTTGAACCTATTCTCATAAGATTTTTAGAGGATTTTTCTTTTTGAGACAGGGTCCCTTTAATCCCAGCTGGCCCGGAGCTCACTAAGTAGACCAGGCGGGCCTTGAACTCATAGAGATCCACCTGGCTCTGCCTCCCAATACTAGGATTAAAGGCGTTTGCCACCATGCCTGGCTATTTAGAGTTGTTTTTGAGTTTTTTGCTTGTTTGTTTGCTTTTTTTGTAGAAATGAAGACTCACAATTTATATTTCCAGCTATAAAAAGAAAAACTTCAAACAATTGAGGCAAAACACCATCTAACAGGTAATATATAAATTTCTCATGTCTCCCCTCACTTAAATATGTTAAGGGAAAGAAAAATATTTCATTTGTTTTAGATTATCTGAAATAGAATACTGAATCATTTGACATTTATTAATATAAAGAAGTTAGCTTGCTGTCTTCAACAATAATAAGGGATAAATAAGAAATAATAAGAAAAAGAAAACTCATGGAGGTCTTAGGGACATGTTAGAAAAATTCCATGATAACTTTGTAAATGTCTTATCAAAGAGATTGTAATAATTTAATGAAGGATAGAGATAGAAAATATTATTGGTTCATTTTGTCAGATTTCATCTATTTTCTGATCCTTGGGATTTTCCCAGTGACCTGTACGGACCCTTAGGAAATACTGCCCAGTAAATGTTAGTAAGATAGCCAGAAATAAGGTTCTTCAGGTCTGGTGACTCTCTAGGGCCCACAGTCAGAACCCATACTGTTCTCTGTTTCTATTTATTCCATTGTTTTGCCTTAAATATTAAGACCTAATTACAGAGACAGTTTAGACTGACATGATGTCTCTTCAGGATGCTTGCTTGTATTTTTTTTTTCCCTTGGCTATGAACTCTTGGGGAGGTGTATTTTTAACTCATACCTAGTCAGAATTTCCATGCCAGCCACATTCATCAGAAAAAAGTGAGTCATTGATCCATATGCCTGCCATGGAATTATTTTATTTCTCCTTAAACCATAAGAAGTATTCTTCTTCCTGTCTATTCTCATACCCACTTAAAAAGACTCTTGCCTGGAGCTTGCAGTATCTCCTCGCTGTTCAGCGTGCTTTCATTTATAATCCACCAGTAAATCTTTATTACTCCTTTTTCCTTCAGTACTTGAAAATATTGACTCGGGACACAGAGCTTAGACTCTAATCTCTCTTTAGATTGCGTTCCTAAATCCCATTGTAAGAGGCATTTTGTAAACGGAATTGATTCTGACCTTTATGCTATCAGGGGCTGTAAATCATCCAGTTCAGTTTTCATTATTTTATTTCTATTTATCTTCTTTCTACATCAAGAGATTAATCAATTGAGTTTAAGGTACAATAAAAAAAAAACTTTGTAGAACATTCCTGAATAAAGATACTTGACTATATTTGCTCAGAGAAAGGATTCTGCCTGGAAGTTCAGGTTTACTATCACATCTTATAATACCTACATGTACAAACCAAGATCTATTCTCTGACACAACAGCTTTGCAATCTGAAATGCGACCTGGAGCTCTATAATATCATCACTTAATTCAGAGACACATTAGAATCAGTTTTGAGTAACCATTTCAGAAACCCAATAAAAATATTTATAAAAATTAGAAACTTCGCCTGGCCTGGTGGTGCAACGCCTTTAATCCTAGCACTCCAGAGGCAGAGGCAGGCGGATCTTTGTGAGTTCAAGTCTAGCCTGGTATACAGAGTGAGTTCCAGGTCAGCTGGGGTTACAGGGAGATCCTGTCTCAAAAAGACCAAAAAAAATTTAGAAACTTCAAACATACAAAAAAATGTTTTGTTTGGTGTCTAGGTTATTACATGTTTTAATATAATACATTTAATTACATTGTTTCATATATGTGCAGTTCTTGTTTTCATGGAGTGACTAAAATTTAGCCAAAGTAAAATAGACTTTCTGTGTCACAATTTCGATCTCTCTAATAGTTATATTTTTAGTAGAATTAATATGACAAAATATATTAGATTCCAGCCAAACCACTAGAAATTTCATTATATTTGTCCAGTGATATGTTAGTGGGAAAATTTTTTCTTGCATAATGTAGAAATGTGATTTTCTTGAAACATCTTTAAAATTCATAAGTATAACGAAGAAATATTGTTAGAAATAACTAATTTTCTTTGTATGATCTAAAATAAAATTTGACTGTTTGATTAACCATGGGATGGTACAGCTATTTATGAGACTAAATTCAATTAATTAGGTAAATAAAATCACTTGAGAAAGGCAGAGGTTTAGCCTTTCAAAGTTGTATGAGTATTTTCATGTGAATTCATAAACAATTATGTTTGTATATACATCAGTAGTTATTAATGGGAAAAGATTTTTCTCCTTAATCTCTCAGTTAGCAATTACTTTAGTTTATTTATTATCTAAAAATTATCTAAGTTGAGAAGAAATGACTTGTAAGTAAAACCCTACAAAAGTAGCATACAACAGAAAATATATGTACTTAGCAAGTCAGCAGAAAATGCTTGGCTAGTATGAGTGAGTTTCTGGGGAACTCAATTTTATTCTCCAGCACAATAAAATAATACCATTTGACAAAGAAAATTATTTCTTATTGAATTGTAAACTCAATAAAATCCAAAATCTAAAAATAAAGACTACATCTTATCTCAAAATTATTTTGCTTTCAGGAAAGATAGTACAGTTTTAAATCATATGCAAAATATTTCATGAATACTTTAATATGAAGTCTAGCATTCTCATTTGGAAAAGAAAACACTAATGAAAACAAATCTTATCTTATCAACATGCCAATAACAATTTTAGAAGAAAGAATAAGCTAAGTGGTTAGGCATGCCTGAAATTAACAAATTAGTAAACTGAATAAAAGCTTAAGTGATCTCATTAGTGTCTTATCAAAAAGCAGTCCTGTGACCTATGGCACATGTTATCAAATATGTCAATTATTTTATGTCATGAGTTATAATTTCACTAGAAGTAGTTTAAACAAAATAGGGTTATGAAACTCTAATTCAGTTCACCTCTTCCACAGTACCAGTCTATACATGGGTTTCTTCATTCTAAAGCTTCCCAGCATATATTTTCTATTGCCAAGAGATATTTTAACATTTAATAGCATACAGAAAAAAATATCTCTTGTATGGTATTAAAAATGTGTACATAATCAGTGATTTCACTTTATCTAAAAATTATTTTATCTCCATTACACAGTTGCTTAACCTGGAGAAAAACTAACCATATAAACAATATATATTGCTGATGGAATTGTAAACTAGTGCATCTGCTATGGAAATCAGTACAGAGGTATCTTGAAAGAGGAAAAACTCCAGTAACATATTGTGACGGTTAATCTTGGGTATCAACTTGACTGGACTAAGGAACAAATAAGAGAAAAAGGATCTTCGGATTGGACCACCTCAACCCGGATGGCCCACCCCAAATGTGGGCATTACCTTCTGCCCGCAGGTAGTGTAAAAGGACCACGGCAGAGGGAGCTGGTCCCTTTTCTCCTGCGGCTTGCCTCTCTCTCACTGGTGAGTTTGTCTTGCTGCTGTGATCAACCCTTCGGATCCCAGCATGTACTGAGACTGGCAGATCTCCTGGAATCCACTGGGCCTTCAGCACCAGATTGGGACTACTGAGACATCCAGCCTTGTGGACTGGATTCTCAGCCTCTCTAGTGCGGCGCAGCTACTGTTGGACTACTTGAGCTCTGTCACGTGAGCAAATCAATATATCGTATATAGCTATATATTCGTCCTGTTGCTTCTGTTTCTTTAGAGAACCCTGACTAATACACATATTATTTAAATACTCACACCTGGAAATATCTCCAAAGTATTCTAAGTAAGCATACTGCAGAGATAGTGCTTGTCCGTATTTATTGGGACATTACTCATCAAAGCCAACTTATAGAACCAGCACAGTTGTTACTCACCAAATGAATTAGTAAAGAAAATGTCACACATATACAAAATGGAATTCATTCAGCAATAAAAATAACAATGTGACATTTGGAGGAAAATAGATGAATCTAGAGATTATTAAGTTAAGTGAAATAAAGGTGTCTCAGAAAGATAAAGATTGAATGTTTCTTTTAATACTCAGAATCTAGATGTTTTAGAGTACAAGTCCTGTGTGGGTGTGTGGATATTTTGGGGAGACAAAGTGGGAACAGAAGAAAATGGTCTAAAAGAGTGAAAGATAGTTCTAAAACAAAAGGGGCAAAAAGAGAATAATGGAACCTATTTTTGTGGGGCAGGAGATTCCAGAAAGAATTGGGAGAGGAACATGGGGAGGGCAGTGGGAAGAAGAGGAAGAAGAAGAAGAAGAAGAAGAAGAAGAAGAAGAAGAAGAAGAAGAAGAAGAAGGAGCGAAGGAGTGGAGGAGGAGGAGGAGGAGGAGGAGGAGGAGGAGGAGGGGAGGAAATATAATCATATATGAGTATGTGAACAGAACACCAAAATAAAACCAAATACTTTATATGTCAAGCAAAATAATTTAAAATAATGGTGTACATAGTTATGATGGAGAGTTTATGATCTGAGAAGAATCCATATTTCAAAATCTCATGAACAAACACACACACATTAACATAACTACTGA
Source organism: Rhizomys pruinosus (assembly GCA_009823505.1). Lineage (NCBI taxonomy): Eukaryota > Metazoa > Chordata > Mammalia > Rodentia > Spalacidae > Rhizomys > Rhizomys pruinosus. The sequence continues at coordinate 410,039 of VZQC01012814.1, forward strand.
AAAGTGTTCATCCATTTCGGCTAATGTGAGATGAAGTAGGCACTACTCTTAGTTCTCTGAACATGTGAAATCAAAGTGACACAATCATATTCTTTAATATACATGGTATCATATTGTAGACATATGTATATTTTGTAGTGACTGTGACTATTCTTTGAAAAGTAATATGAAAGCTTCAGTTAATGAGAAAAAAAGTATTTTGCTTAGGATAAAATAAAATTGAATAAAGTAGATTAACCTCTGTTGTGCTTTATGTTTCAGGCAAAATAAATACAATTATCACTTTGCTATGCTGCCAGCAGCAACAGAAAGGTTTCAGTGAACAATTTGTGCTTCTGAACATAATATCATTTATGAAACACATCTGAAAATATAATGCTGTGTATTCCACTGCTCTTTACTCTGGCTGTCTTAAAAACAGCATGTATAAATCAAGTCCATATTTCACATTAATCATGTTCTTGTAATCAGTGGCTATTCAAGAGAAAATTCCATCTCATTTTTTTTTTTTTTGGTCGGGAAACAGCCACATTAGTGCTGCAAGCTTACTAAAGTTTAAGTGATTATAATGCCATAATATAGCCTCAGTCTACCATCCTTGGACCACAGAAGAATTAATAGAAATTTAGAAAAGGCCTACTACTGAAGGGCTATGAAGTCACCAGCTACACTTATGTACAGACAGAGTTATATTCAAAGTTCTGATGTTCTGCGCTCGAGATCGAAGGAGAGAAAACAGCAGATGTAATTCCACTACAAATTTAATCTTCTGCACTACTTTGTTGTTCATTTCTGACCAAAGTGCTAACTTTGAAAACCAAAGAGCTAAGTGAGGAAATTTAGCTTTCTAACAAAAGTCTGGATATGAAAGTGTAAAAGATATATTGATAGGTCTACAATGGTAATTCCAATATTCAGTGATAATGTGTGTGTGTGTGTGTGTGTGTGTGTGTGTGTGTGTGTGTGTATAGAAATGAGGTTGATATTGGGAGTCATCCTGAATTACTCTCACACCTCATTCTTTGAGGCAGTGTCTCTTAATCAAAACCAGAATTCATTACACAGCTCTTCTCCCTACCCAGACTCTCAGGGACTCCTCTGTATCCATCATCCAAGGTTGGAATCACATCAGGACACCATGTCTACCCAGTACTTCTTGGATCTTGGAATCCAACTCCAATCCTCTTGTGCAGCAAGCACTTTCACTACTGAGCAGCTTTCCAAGGCCCAATTCTTAAAATTTTTATCACTTATTATTCCCATTAGACTGATAATATTTACGATAAGGCATGCACATTCTCAGAAAAATAATTTAATGTTATTAATAAATATTTGTGTCTAGCTCTCCATTTTAAATAGTGTTTTTAAATTTGAGAATTACTGTTAAAATTCATGTACTAAGAACGTTATTAATTCTAGACAATTTCTTTAAAATATTATTATAATTGCAACAATAAAGAGAAATTTCTGCACTTGTACTTCCATTGGGGGTCTTCTGATGAACTTGGTGCTTATCATCCTACCTTCTCCTTTAATCAACTAAGGCCTTTGCTTGGGACAATGGTTACAAGTGGAAATATTGCCAATATAAACTAATTCTGCAAAATTATTTTAATATTGATATTAAAATAAGAACTCTTTTTTCGCACTATTTATCAAGACAGTGTCTTTCATCAGTGTATTTTAGTTACAGGTAATATAAATAGAACAATTTCAAATAGTAAGTGTATTAGTCACTTTTCTGTTGCTGTGATAAAACTACAAGGACCAAGGGAACTTATAAAAGGAAGAGTTTATTTGAGCTTAGGATTGATGTTTCCAGGGAATTACAGTCCACTGTGGCAGGAAGGCATGGTGACAAGGGCTGGGGTAGAAAGCCAAGGTTCACATCTTCCAATGAGCACAAGAAGCAGAGAGAGAACAACTGGAGACTGGCAAGGCTTGTTGAACTCACTAACCCCCCACCCCCACATGATGCACTTCCCCTGGCATGGCCACACCTTCTAAGATCTCCCAAAACAGCACCACCAACTGGGGACAAAATATCTGAATACTTGGAGGCTGTGGTACTGAAATTAAAGGTGTGCACCACCATTATCCTAAGATAGTTCTTAGCTGCCATGTGGATGCTGGGAATTGAACGCAGGTCCACTGCAAGAGCAGTCAGTGCTCTTAACCACCCATCTCTCCAGCACCTTACAAAATACTTTATTTTTTTGAGGTTATTGTGAAAGGGAAGGTCTTCCTTTATCCCTTTTCTAACTGCTTGTTGGTAAAAGGAAGGCTACTGATCTTTCTAGGTTAATTTTATAACCTATCACTTCAGTGTTAACTTATAATCAATTCTAGGAGTTTTCTGATGGAATTTTTGGCATTCCTTATATATACTATCATGTCATCTGCAAAAAAATTGATAGCATGACTAACTCTTTTCCAATTAGTTGACCTTTAATTTCCTTTTCTTGTCTTATTGCTCTAGCAAGTATTTCAAGCACTATATTGAAAAGGAGTGGGCATGGGAGCAGGCTTGCCAGGTTCCTGACTTTAAGGGGAATGCTTCTAATTTTTCCACATTTAGAATAATGTTGGCTGTGGGTTTGTTGTACATGGCTTCAGTTATGTTGAAAAATGTTCCCTCCAGTCCAGTTCTCTTTAGGACTTTAAAAAAGAAGGAATGTTGGATTTTATGAAAGGCCTTTTCCATGTCAATTGAGATGACCATGTGGTTTTTGTCTTTCAGTTTGTTTATGTGCTTCTGCAACATTTATTGATTTGCATAGGTTGAACCATCCCCACATCTCTGGAATAAGTCCGTCTTGGTCATGCTGGATGACCTTTTTCATACGTGCATGTATGCCTTTTGCAAGAATTTTGTTGAGAATTCTTGGATCTATATTCATTAAAGGAATGGGTCTATAGTTTTCTTTTTCGGTTGTGTCTTTGCCTGGTTTTGGTACTAGAGTGATGCTGGCTTCATAGAAGGAATTTGGGAGCTTTTCCTCTGTTTCTATCCTTCTGAATAATTTGAGTAATAATGGTTGTAGGTCCACTTTAAATGTCTTATAGAATTCTGCTATAAATCCATCTAGTCCTAGGCTTTTTTTTTTAATTGGGAGGTTTTGTATTATGATTTCTATTTCCTCATATGGTATGGCTCTGTTTAAGCTGTTGCTCTCGCTCTCTTCTTGGTTAATTTTAGTGATTTCCATGATCTCAGTTATTCAAGAGATTATAGGTTTTTAAAGTATTCTTGTATAATTGTCTGGATCTTTTCGGTATCTGTTATTGTCCTGTCCATTTCTAATTTTGTTGATTAAGAGTTACTCTTTCTTCTGATAACTGGACTAGAAGTATTGTTTATCCAAAACCAGCTCTTTCATTCACTGATTCTTTTTAATGGGCATCCTGCCCAAAGTAATATACAGATTCAATGCAATCCCAACTAAAATTCCCATGACTTATTTCACAGATTTAGAAAAAAAAAAACTAAAATTCAGATGAAAAAACAAAAGACCCCAGATAGCCAAAGAAACCCTGACCAAGAAGAATAATGGAAGGAGGATTACTATACCAGACTTCAAACTATATTACAGGGCTATAGTCATAAAACCAGCATGGTACTGGAACAAAAACAGACCCTTAGATCAGTGGAAAACAAAAACAGTAAATCCAAACATGAACACAGGCAATTTCAGTCACCTCATATTTGATAAAGGGGCCAAGAAGAATCAATGGAGGAAAGACAGTATCTTCAGCAAATGGTGCTGGCAAAACTGGCTCACCAATTATAGAAGAATAAAACTAAACCCATACCTTTCACCCTGTAAAAAAATCAACTCCAAATGGATCAAAGACCTCAATATGAAGCCTGAAACTCTGAAAATGATAGAAAAAAAAAAACTTTGGCAGTAACATACAAGACATCTGTATAGAAAAAAGACTTTCTAAATAAGACAGCATTTGTACAGGAAATATCAACAATTGACAAATGGGACCTCTTTAAACTAAAAAGTTACAGTATAGAGAAAGAAACAATCAAATAAGGGGAGAGAAAACCAGAGTTGGAGGAATCCTTCACCAATGATTCATCTGACAGAGGATTAACATCCTGAATATATAAACTCCTCAAAAAACAAAAAAATTAAGAAAACAAATGAGCCAGTCAAAAGATGGAGTAAAGAGCTGAACAGAGAATTCACAAATGAAGAAGTTAAGATGGCTGAGAAACATCTTAAAAAGTGTTCAACATTGCTACTAATTAAGGAAATACAAATTAAAACCACTTTAAGATTTCATCTTATCCCATAAGACTAGCTATGATCAAGAAAACAAATGATTCCAAAAGCTGGAGAGGCTATGGGGAAATGGGGACACTCATTCACTACTGGGTGGAATGCAAATTTGTACAACCCTTATGGAAAGCAGTGTGGAGAAATCTTTTGATTATTATTATTTTTATTTTATATTATTCCGAAATATGCATATAAACACTCCACACATAAGTCAACATAAATTCTTAAAATAAACTATAGGTTGACTCCTAAACACATTTAGAGATTCACATATTCACATTTTAACAGAAAATTTGCATGCAGGCATAAAGATGTGTAACTTTACATTCTTTTTTTTTTAGAATATGACTACATATCTTCCATCCATATATGGTAATTACAATGTGTGAATATAAGTGATAGGACAATTCTAGAGAACTCTTAAAAGACTCAAAATGAACCTAACACTTGGCCTTGTCATACCACTCCTGGGTATATATACAAAAGATTCATACTATTGGAGAGATACCTGCACAGCCATGTTTTTTGCAACTATTTTCAGAATAGCAATCAGCTGGAAACAATTCAAATTTCCATCAACTGATGAGTGGATAATGAAAATGTGGTGCATCCCTAGGCTTAGAAAAGGGGCACAGGTGGATGAGAAGTAAAACTGTCTTCTCTCTCTGGAGCTGTTGACTTGGATTCTGGTCAATTCTGGCTGTTTCCTTTCATGGGCTGACAGTTTGTTCAGGAGTAACCTTTCAATCCTACTAATGAAGCACAAGCAATTAGATATATAGGTATTTAAGCAGCACTAATAGTTATGGTAGGTTACTTTGGCATAGACACATATGTTTGGATGATATGTTAATTCATGAATTACATTTTTACCCCCTGATAAATATAACAGGGTCTTACTGTGGCTTATGACATCTCCTAACCTGTAGAGGATGTAGGCTTGTGGCATCAGCCATGGGTTATTCCTCCAAGGAGAGAGCCAACAGCCAATTAGATTTGGGATATACAGGCACATGGCTGCCTCTGCTGCACAGTATTTCCAGGCAGGTGAAGTGTNCAGTTATGGCAGAATACATGATCTGGGATGGGGTGGGGGTGGGGGGGAAGGGAAAGGGAAATATGCTTGATCTGAATTGGAAAATGATGTACGAAATGCACAAATCATCAATAAAAATTAAATTAAAAAAAAAAAAGAAAATGTGGTGCATCTACATAATGGAGTTCTATGCAGCAGTAAAGAAAGACAACATCAGGGCTGGAGAGATGGCCTGGTAGTTAAGAGCACCGACTGCTCTTGCAGAGGACCCGGGTTCAATCCCAGCACCCACATGGCAGCTGAAAACCGTCTGTAACTCCAATTCCAGGAGAACTCCAGTTCCAGGGGAATCCGAGACACTCTTTTGACCTCCGCCGCATTGCAAGACAGGGGTGCACAAACCTACATGCAGACAGTACAGTCATACACACACACAAAAAAATAAATACAATTAAAAAAAAAGAAAGACAGCGTCATGAAATTTGTACGTAAATGGACTGAACTAGAAGCTCTTATGCTAAGTGAAGTAACACAGTCCCAAAAATATATATGTGTGGAGTGTACATATGCCTGTTTTATAGTAATATGAAATCAAAGTAACAACAACAACAACAACAACAGAAGACTTGTTCAAAGATCGGGCCCAACAGTAAACTTCTATATCGAAAAAGTTAAAAAAGACAAAGAAAAAGATGCAAGACAGGACTTAACAGTGGTGGTGGTAGTCGGGAGGGGGGGGGTGCATGGATAGGGAAATGGCTCTAAATTTGTTTCAGAAAGTTTGTTTGAAATGCACGAAAGTTCAAAAAAAAAAGAGAGAGAAATACCTAAATTTTAAATTCTGTGTGATAGAATGTGTCCATTATTTGCAGGATATTTTTATTTAATTTTTATTAATTAATTAATTAGTCTATTTGAGACAAGGTTTCCTTGTAGCCCCAGCTGGCCTAGAACATGCTTTGTGGTCCAACAGCATTTGTGAATTATTATATTTCAATCCATATACACAATCATTCTTCACACACACTCACACACGCAACAAACAATGAAGAAGCGAGGGAAAGAGACAATAGACATGAGACACAGGAGGAAAAGCCAGGGCAAATTTGGCACTTACTGATAATACATAATAAAGTATTGAGAGCAATATTTATCTGACTTCAAATATTATAATTTAATTCTCCACAACATGATGATCTGCAAATGAGAGAAAGTTTTAATATAAACAGTTCGTCTTCAGCTAATGAATGAATGGAGTAAATGAAATTTTTGTTCCCATAATTGAATTAAAGTTAAGTAGTTATTAAAGCAATATTTCACAAAGTATTTCTATATACATATAATACCACTCTAAATAGTTCTTGGAAAAAAATGATCTTTAGAAAGACAACTATGAAAGTCTATTTCATTTCTTCTCATGACCATAAATTGAATTTTGAGTATTCTGTATATATTTATAAAATAAGTCTATATACTATGCTTATATAGTTTTTAAAGTTACACAGTAAATTTTCCTGATGAATTTTATGTGATATTTCAAAATTTAATATTGAATATCTTTTATGCATGATTTACAGGATCATCATATAGAACATTCCAATTTGGGTGAAAATGCTGTAAATTTAGCTAATTGCATAGGTTGTGACCACTTACTGGGATGTTACAGAAAGGTGGCTTAAATTCGGATTACACTCTTACACTATTTCCCTCATGTTTATTCTGTGTCTGATCATCAATTTAAAACTTTGTGTCCCAGATTGATTTGTCCCATTCCTTCAAGGAAAGGAATCTATTTTCAAAATTTTATTTGTGTTTATTCTGTATCCATGTTGAAAAATCAGTACATAATGACTGAACATTGAAATTATGTGTTTGAGAATGAATTAATGAATGAATACTTAGAGTCATCTAGGTTAATCTTCCTGCTTTTCTAGGTATTGTGCAGTTACCTAAAACAGGGGAAGGAAAAAGACTTGAGTGACAGTTCCTTCTCCCTCTGTTTTTTCAGAAACGATTTAGTCAAGGAACATGTAGCATGTCAACTCTGAAATGTTTGTAACCTTTTGTTCTAGCCCCTATATATTTTTTTCTTCTCAATAGTAACCCCCACCATAAAACTAGCAAGGAAAGAAAGAGAAGGTTAAATTCAATCTGTCACACTGTTAAGAATTGGCAGCTCCAGGGTAGTTTTTGTACTGTAGAGAATTGAATCTTGTGGAAAAAGTATTCTTCATGAATCACTATGAATTTCATTTATCTGTGGATCTCTGATTTCAAATCTTCGCTGTGAAAGTTTGAAGAATTATGGAGATGTTCAAAGACTGATTATTTTTTTTCTTAAATCGCCAATATACAACAGTTTAAAACACATGATTTGTGTAGGACAAGCCTGGGTTTATAGGTAATGATATCGATGCTTGCTCTAACTAGGTGGCATTTCTTCATTTTCATATAAAGTATTTATATTTCAGTCACAAAAACATTGTGTCTAAAATATCTATCCTGCCAAAGAATAAGGTATGATTAGTCAGACTAAATATAAATTTCAAAAACTTGGACAGATATCCATCCAATTAGAATTAAAGGAAGAGAAGCTCCCTAATGACTTCATTTTATATCTGCCAGTTCACTCAGCACAAATGGAAATAGCCATAATACTGCAAAGGAAATAGGTTACGTTGGGCTAGAGAGATAGCCAAATGGTTAAGAATATTTACTATTAATCTAGAGGATGAGAATTCAATTTCAAGTAGCCACAATGAAGCTAACTGTATTGTCAGCCCCTAAAGATTTTTCCTGAGCCTCAAATGCTCATATACATGTGTATTACACATACACATTAATCAAAATAAAATTAAAAACCACTATATATATATATTATATATATATATATATATATATATATTATATTTATGGATATAGACTATAATTACTTTTTAAACGTTCTTTTTTATTTATTTTTTTAATTTTTTTTTTCTGTGTGTGTATCAATGTACTGTCTGCATGCAAGTTTGTGCACCCGTGTAGTGCAATGCCGCGGAGGTCAGAAGAGGGTGTCGGATTCCCCTGGAACTGGAGTTCTACTGGAATTGGAGTTTCAGACGGTTCTCAGCCGCCATGTGGGTGCTGGGGATCGAACCCGGGTCCTCTGCAAGAGCAGTCGGTGCTCTTAACCGCTAGGCCATCTCTCCAGCCCTCTTTTTTATTTATTTTTTATGTGTATGAATGTACTGTCTGCATGTAGGTTTCCGCATGCAATGCTGCAGAGGTCATGCAATGCTGCAGAGGTCAGAAGAGGGTGTCTGATTCCCCTGGAACTGGAGTTAAAGACAGTTTTCAGCCACCATGTGGGTTCTGGGGATCAAACCCGGGTCCTCTGCAAGAGCAGTAGGTGCTCTTAACCTCTAGGTCATCTCTCCAGCCCCTTTTTAATCATTCTTAATTTAAGAGACTATACTTTTAAATATGTTTCAAAATAAAATTTTTACCAAAAAGTCCCACTAGATATGTAATAAATATTAAAAGTAATGTGTTAAATTCTGTTGAATTTGAATTTTTTTTAGAGATCAGAGAATGGTTTTATAGACCTTAATATTGATAATTATCTTATTGTTTAAACTGAACTTCTCAGTGTAATCTCTTAACTCCCTAAAAAATTTAGAGCTGAACACCTTGTAGCATCATCAAGACATAAATACTTCATGGCTATCTTTCTCTAAGAAGTTACTTTATGGCTTCATCCAGGCATACTGCTGAATGAACTAACTTCCAAAATTATTTTTATAGAGAATTAAATAGGCTACAGATGTGCTAGCTGTTGCTTTTCTCATCTATAATGACAAAATAGACACCTACATTTATTAGGCGGTGATTCTATTTATAATTCCACTAACTTTCCATTGAGACATTCCATTCATTATCATGTAACAGAAAAAATGGGCAAAATATGTACTTGTCCTAGTTATAGATGTTTGTAGTAAAGGGACCTACAAAGATAGGTGAATCACATCAACAATCAGCCATACCCTTGCATATGTTCACTCTGTGGTGACACATTAATTCCTACACATTTACACCAAACTATTATAAATAATTTTATTTAAAATATTGTATTTATTATTTATATTTGATGTGTATAAGTGTATTGGCTTCTTGTACGTAAGTTTATCCATGTCATTCAGTGCCTGTAGATGTCAGGAGAGGGTGAGAGGTGGACTGGAGCTGCAGTTATGGACAGTTGTTAGTTGCCATATGAGTGTTGGGAATTGAACCAGGGTCCTCAACAAAACCAGCCAATGCTCTTAACCACTGAGCCATCTCTCCATCCCTTACTACAAATATTTTAAGTTTTATATAACCATAAAACTTTCTCTTCATGGTGGGAGAGATGGCTCCACAGTTTACAGCAATGGTGACTCTTGCAGAAGACCTGGTTTGATTCCCAGCTATTTCTTTTTTTCTTTTTTATTTTTTTGTCTTTTTGAGACAGGGTCTCCCTTTAGTCCAAGCTGTCCTGGAGCTCTCTATGTAGACCAGGCAGGCCTTGATCCCACAGATATCCACCTGCCTCTGCCTCCCAAGTGCTAAGATTAAAGGTGTGCAGCACCACGCCTGGCAATTCTCAGCAGTGTCGTGATGGCAAACAACTGTCCCAAACTCCAGTTCCAGAAGAATGTGACACCCTCTCTAACCTCCTTGGGCATTGCATGGCATGGATGCTTTTACATACATGTAGCTAATACACTCATACATGTAAAATAAAATATTAAATAGTTTTAACGTATTTTTGACCTACTGCAACTTATACCTAGAAGCTGAACTTTCTTAATCGTTCGCAAGCATTACATGCATATCACATCACATATACATATACACATATTTAAGTATTTCAGGAGGAAATATTTTGTTAGAAAACATTAAAAGAAAAGCCTTAGTATTTTATAATATGCATTAAAATTATATTTAATTTAGACCCAGTAACCAATAGAATACAACTATAAGAAATGTATATTGGTATTAATAACCAAATTAGAATTTGAGAAGCTTTGAAACTGAACCAATGTGAAAGGGGAGTACTAACTGAAGTGATTCTGTTTCACTTAAATCAGCTTGACCCAGTTTTAAGCTAAAATGCTGACATAATTAAATATTCAGCAATAGATTACTACATGAGTTTTATTACTATAAACAGACCAGATATTTATAATTATCTATGTGGACAGAATTCTTATCTGAGTTAAATGGTATAAGCTTGAATAAAACCTTATCAAGAAGATAGCAGTTTAGTACTTCTAAGTATGAAAATGTTACTATTTTTCCCTTTTACCTTGCATACTTTCTAAAATAGGCACTTATTCCTCTTTTTTTTCAATGATTTGTAGATCATATTATTGCACATGTCCCACCTCCTTTATACTTGTGGATGATCCAGAAATATGATAAAAATCATTTTGTTTGTGGAGATTTTAATATATTTCTAGAGCTTTTTAAAATCCTCTATGCTTTAATCCAAGTATTTAACACTGCAATGAAGAAGGCCCAAGCTGATAGAAAGCCTGTCTATTAGATTAAGCTAAGAATCCAATAATATATTTTCATAGTCCAAGACCTTTACCTCTGTTCTAATACTCTTGTCTATCTGTGAGTCTAGTCAAACTAGATTTGTACAAAACTGCACATACCTAAAAATGTAGGGAATACTATACTGTGCAAATACATTTATTTCAATGATTTCTCAAATTAAATGAGAAGTTCATCCAGAGAAGGGAGAGACAGTCTTCTGAATTAGGAGTAGACAGAATTAGATTTGATTTTTGATCCTTTTAGCAATATGCCCATTCTTAAGCATACTTCTTGCTTTTTCAGTAAATATATTGAATTGAGTCTTCTTTTTAAAATTCCACAAATATTCATCAAAACCACGTGCACTACATAAAAATTATACAGCAACATTTCTTTCTAGATATAGTCTATTCTTTTGTCTTCAAAACTAAATATTTCCTCTGATATCCAAGACCACTTTTTTTAAACTGATTTCACTTGGTTTCTAGGAAGGACAATTCTAATCCTTCCCTCTGTAAGGATTTCCTTTGGGGTTTAGAATGTGTTTCATTTCTAAAGTTTACTATTTGAGATAGTCTCCAGCTGATCAAATGCAATGGGCAAAATTATTCTTCCTAGCGGGAAACCCAGATGAGGCTGAGGATTCAAACACAGAAGTATAGTGGAAGACACTGACTGGAACTTAGGAGTGCATTCCCCTTCCTTAAAGGTAAAGTATATAAGCACACTGTTCTTTTAAATGTGTTAAAATTTGAGTCATCACAAGTTCTTCAATATATTTAAACCACATGCAGACTTTTACCAGGAGCAAGGGACTGTCATTCTTTCAGCTTATCTGAAGAAATGAAGGTTACTTTCAATCTTTGTTGTTTGTTGTTTATTGTTTTTGTATTTACATTTTGCCTGATTTTTGGTCTTTCTTTGAATTTTATTTATGACACTGGTAAATCGTACAAAATTTGTTAATATCTTTAAATGGATATGCTTATTTTCTGTTAAAAGAATCACATATCATTGTGTCTTATAACATCTCCTAACCACTAGAGGATGTAAGCTTGTGGCATCAGCCGTGGGTTATTCCTCCAAGGAGAGAGCTAATAGCCAATTAGATTTGGGATGTACAGGCATATGGCTGCCACTGCTGCACAGTATTTCCAGGTAGGTGAGGTGTAGCTGGTGCTGACAGAGGAGTCTTTCTTGACTCAAGGAGACCCTGTCATATTTTACAGAAAAAAAATAAAACGCAATTCATGGATTAACATACCATCCAAACATCTGTGTCTATACCAAAGTAACCTACCATACAATTAGTACTGTTTAAATACCTATATATCTAATTGCTTGTGCTTCATTAGTAGGACTGAAAGGTTATTTCTGGACAACCTGTCAGCCCATGAAAGGAAACAGCCAGAATTGACCAGAGACCAAGACAACAGCTCCAGAGAAAGTAGACTGTTTTGTTTCCTGACCACCTGTGCCCCTTTTCTAAGCCTAGGGAACAATCTGTGGAAGAGGGGGCATGATAGAATGTCAGGGCTGCGATTGGGATGAATGGTGAAACTACAGCAATATAGTCTGGACACTTGATCAACTTGATTAAACATACAAGCCCCCCCAGCTGGATGGGGGCACCCATGGGCTGTGTGGGTTTGGGCACAATTGCTTGCAAATTGGTTTTACATGAAGGATGCTTGTACTCATAAATTATTACTTATTGTTAAAAAATGAAAAAAAATTAAGTAATTAAAAAAAGAATCACATTTCAGGGGCCGGAGAGGTTTTCTCATTTAAAAGTGCTATTTGCTCTTGCAGAGGACTAGGGTTCAGTTCACAGCACCCATAAAGTGGCTTTCAACTATGTGTAACGCCAGTTGCAGGGTATCTAAAGGCTTCGTTTGGGCCCCACAAACATTTCAAGATATGGGTGTATTTACATGTACGCAGACAAAACATCTATGCACATTAAAATAAAACTAAATCATAATTTCTTAGAAAATAATCACATTTTAAAATGAAATTAAACATTTTGTAAATTGAAAGGAATTTGGTGTTTCGATTTGGGGTTTCAACTCTTTGGTTATGGCTATTCTACAACAAAATGAATGTAAAAGAAAGGAAAAAAAAAGTTAAAACAAGAAGAAAAAACGTCCAGAACACAAAATAAATCATTTTGATTAAAGAGATGTGTTGCAATAACTAGATCTAGGTATTTTATGGGTTTAGACAATGGATTTTTATAATATATGTATTTTCCCTTATGCTTTTTCAGAGGGTAGAATTATCATTCCCTCACAGAATTAGGAAGAATAGTAGAAAGTGAGGGCCATACAGGTGGGTGCTTTCTTCCTATCTCCACATCCATAATCACACTTTTACAGACTTTTCTCTGAACTTCTCATCACCTATTCTGTGGTCCACTGTAACTTATCAGGAAAATAAATAGAGTAGTTGTTAAGAGAAAATATAGGCCATTGAAAAGTATCCTCTATTCACTTAAGATGTAAACCTGGATTAAGTAAAGAACTCTACAGTGATACTTAGCAACTTTGCACAGGATAAAACAAAGTAGTAATACTGGAAGATATCATCTGTTCACATAAAAGACCCAGTTCTTGATGTATGCCTGGTAAGATCAAGCTGAATGATATCAAACTCAGAAGAAGCAAATGTCACTCTGTTGTGATGGGCAATGGACACAACAGTGGTACAGAATGAAGTAAACTGAACCATATACTTGTTGAAAGTGGAGATGTCAACACTATGAACACCTGATTCTCCAATGTCACTTTCTTAATTGACTCTTTCCCTAGGATGTAGTGAGAGGACTTTTTTTTGATTTATAGGTCATTTTCTCATTAGACCTGAGTAAGAGGAGGTTTACTTCTCATCTGTCTGTTTACTATGAATATTGCAAACAGATGAATCTTACTATGAATCTTTGAGCAAGAGCACTGCCATCACTGCTGTGAATTCAAAGGAGTGCCTACAGTCCATTAAATTCTCAGATTAAAGTTCCACTTAGATTCTATTTTCCTGAAGCCTACGGAGTACATTTAAGACGCAGATGAGTGTCTGAATGTTAAAATTATTCGGTCATGCCCAAGTTGCCTCAAGCATCATTATATTAGTCCTGTGTAATTGTATTCTGTTCAGCTTGTTTATTTTACAGAAAAAATGATTGTGTTTTATTTAGAATCATCTCTAAGGTGTATTTGATTTGGTGTGTACTTCAAAGATGAACCATGAACTTATTCCAGTTTTATGTTAAATCTGCCAACTAATTTCTGGGTATAGACACTGAATTAAAGATAATGTAAAACATCATAACAACTCATTTTTTCTAGAAAAATACTTGCAGCATATATTAGTTTGATGGCTTGCATACAGATTTGGTATTCAGCAAACTGTTTTCAAACCATAGGCAAAATGGGAATCTGAAGAATGGTCAGTGACTTTGTCTGTAAATAATGTAGAAATATTTACATTTTCCCCAAATGTTATACAGTAGATTAAAGACTTCATTTACTCTTTGTGCGATGGAAAAGCATTTGTAAGTACATTGTAAGATCAAATTTTTAATGGATTATTCTTCAATTAAAAAAATAAATGTTTGTATTGGCTTGCTAATTTTTTAGCAGGGACTGTAAACAAATAATTTATTGCATTTAAAAAAATCGTGTGTTTAATAAAGGACATCTTAATCATCATTATACATGCCACCCCACTGTCACCCTTCCATAGGCGCCTCACACTGGAATTCATAAATTACCTCACCTGTGTTAAAGACTATCATATCCTTTTTTGTTGTCTTTTTTGAGACAGGGTCTCCCTAGAGATCTGGCTGTACTGGAACTCACTCTGTAGACCAGGCTTGTCTTTAACTCACAAAGATCCACCTGTCTCTACCTTCCGACTGCTATGATTAAAGGTGTGCACCACCCTCTCAATGGGCTCTAGAATCCACCCACCACTTATTTTCAGACTCTGTAGTTACTGTATGTGAGTCAAGAATATGTATCCATATTTCAGAGTAATATAAAATTAATGGAGGAAAATGTGACTTCCTCAGCATAAAAAAAGACTGAGAGAAAGATGCAGGATGGTTGTGGCAGAATGCATGAACTGGGGTTGGGTTGGAGCAAGGGAAAAGGGACTATGCCTAAACTGAATGAAGAAATGATGTCTGAAATATACAAAACATCAATAAAAGCATAAATAAATAAAGGCTATCATATCAAGTGTTTCCAGACATATCTCCCTTGGTGCAAGTTCATCCACTAAAATTTAGTTAGCCTATCTAGAGTCCTTCCCTTTAAGAGGATCAGTTATTCCTCTCCCTGCAGCAATCAGGTACCAATGATTCTTTGACTAAAATTGTGGCCTCTTGCTCACTTTGATAGTTCTGTGCTGGGTTTTTGACCGTTTGAGTTTGCATAGGTCTTGTGCATGCTGACACCATTTTTGTAGGTTCATATGAGCAAGGACCAAGAAGCCTGGAGGATTTTATTTTCATAAGGCCATGCACCTCCTCTCTGGCTCTTAAATCCTTTTGCCTACCCCCCCTCTTCCCAGTGGGACATGAGCCCTGAAATATTTCCTGTCTTCAACAATAGGGTCATACTTCCAAGTTCTGGGAGGTGATCATTGTTGTGAATATGGCCTGTATAATTTTGGAAATTTCTTGGACTACCGTGGTGGTTTGAATGAGAATGTCCCTCATAGACTCCACGTATTCAGAAATTTTGCCCCAGTTGGTGGTGATGTTTTGGGAAGTCTTAGAAGGTGTAGCCATGCTGAAAGAATCGCACCACTGAGGGTGGGCTTAGAGAGTTCATGAAGCCTTGCCAATCTCTGGACACTCTCTCTGCTTCCTATGCCTACTTGAAGATGTGAACTTTGGCTTTCTGCTCCAGCTCCTGCCACCATGCCTCCCTGCCCCTATGAACTCTAATGTCCTACAACTACCAATCATAAGTTCAAATAAACTCTTCCTTTTATAAGTTCCCTTGGTCGTGGTAGTTTTATCACAGCAACAGAAAAGTGACTAATACAGTAATTGGTACCAGAGAGTGAGCTGTTGGCTGTGAAGAACCTGAATGCATGGGTGTTTGGAGAAATGTGAAATACTTTGGAACTTTGGGCTAGAAAAGTTGTTGACTGCTGTAGGTAGAGATTAATGGGTAATTCTAGTAGGAGCCTGGAAGAGAGCAGTACTGAGAAAAATGTAGTTCCATAGGAAAATAAGCACTTATGCACCAACTGGGATATTTTGGCAAAGAGTCTGGCTGGAGTTTGCCCACAACCCAAATGCTTGCCTGAGGCTATGTTGAAAACAACGGTCTAATTTCTTTGGTGGAGGATGTTTCAAAACAGCCTAATTTGAAATGGTGTTGTGGCTTTTAATGATTAATATTATTATACAGATCTACAGTGAGAAAGAAATGCAGAATGTACAGTTTCAATTGGAAAAGTGCAGTAGGAAGATTAATGTTGGAACCAAGGCACGTCCTGAAAGGGGAGGATCCCTTTGATAAAGAGGGTTAATTAAAAATAATTAATCAGGGGCCTGGAGATTTATAAGTAAGCAATAGAAACTACTTTCAGGGCAAGACCACTCCCAGCTAAGCCTATAATTCTTGAAAAGAACATACTGAACATGTCTTCTACTCTAATAAGTCCAAGGCATAGAAAAGCTGTGAGTGTGGGTGAAGTAGGCCAGGATCCATCTGAAACTTGCAGCCAAACTCTGCAGTTTCGTTCATGTGGTGCTGGCTTTAGAGGCATGAAGGATCCAAGGTATAGCAGTCATCAGTTCTTTCTCCACAGTTTCAGAGAGGCCAGGCTGAGTGCTCTACATAAAGAAGGCACTGATATGCCATTGTGTGAAGCTGTGAAGGTGAAACCTGGTGGGCAGTGAAGACCCCAAGAAGATATTCAAGATGCTAGACCTGTGAGATATTTGCCAATCAGAGCTGCATACAGGGAGTGGTATAGTCCAAGAAAGAGATGTATGTTGAACATAAAACTGGAAGAACTGAGTCATCTAAGCCCTTTGAAAGTAAAGTCCCAGAAGTTGCATGTGGATCTTCTGGACTTGGTGTTTGTCCTGTGGGTTTTCAGACTTTGTTTTGTTCAATATTTCCTCACTTTGTCTCAATTCCTCCTTTTTGGAATGGGAATGTGTATTCTGTTCCACTGTATGTTGGGAGTATGTAATTTGTCTTTTGGTTTATTTTATTTATTTATTTATTTATAATATATATATATACTATATATATAATATATAGTATATATATATATTTTTTTTTTTTTTTTTTGGTCTTTTTTGAGACAGGGTCTCCCTGTAGTCCCAGCTGTCCTGGAACTCACTCTGTAGACCAGGCTGGCCTTGAACTCACAAAGATCCACCTGCTTCTGCCTCCAAAGTGCTAGGATTAAAGGCATGCGCCACCACGCCCAGCTGACTTTTGGTTTAATAGGAGTTTACAGATAAGAGATTGGGCTGGGTCTCAGAAGAGACTTTGGACTGAAGACTTTCAAATAGTATTGATATTGGTAAAGACTATGGGGACTTTTAAGGTTGGACAAAATGCATTTTGTCATGAGACTATGGGGGCCAGGGAGTGAATATGGTGTATTGAATGACAATGTCTCTCATAGACACCAAGTATTCATTTTGTCCCCACTTGGTGGCATCGTTTGGGGAGGACTTAGAAGGTGTGTCCAAGCTGAAAGAAGCATGTCACTGTGGGAGGACTTAGAGAGTTCAAGAAGCCTTGCCAATCTCCAGAGGCTATCTCTGCTTCATGTGCCTGCTTGAAGAGGTGAACCTCAGCTTTCTGCTCCAGCTCCTGCCACCATGCTTCCACACAGCTATGAACTCTAATTCCCTGCACCCATTAATCATAAGCTCAAATAAACTCTTCCTTTTATAAGTTCTCTTGTTTGTGGTGGTTTGATCACAGCAACAGAAAAGTAACTAATACAACTACCCTGGCCAACAACTCAAAGGAAGTTGTTTCCTGCCTGGGACTGTTTCTTGTTAAGTAGCCTTCAACTATACATGCTTGTTCGTTTATTTTTGTTGTTGGTGCTTATTTTTTGTAGTTTCCAAGAGAAAGGCTGTTTTGTGGTACTATAAACTTATTTAAGTTAAACGAGGAAGAATGATTTTCTTCCCATATATCCAGTTTTAATAGCTTGTCCTTAATAAATCTATACAGAACCAAAAATGCAAGTGGCTGCCAAGAATGGTCCAGTATGGAGACCAAAGAGACAACCTTTGTTTGGCAGGACGGCCAGGTGCAGTCTCATAGTGTTGAGTCTCCCCTTAGTACTCCTGCATGGTCTAGACACTAAGCTTTTCAGTGACTCAGTTTCTTTATGATAAAATTGAGCCAATAATATTTATTTTAATCAAAAGTTTTAATATTTTAGAGCATGGGGTTGTGTGTGTGCACATGCACGTGTGTGTATGTGTGTGTGTGTGTGTGTGTGTGTGTGTGTGTGTATGTGTGTGTCTTGTGTGCAGGTAAGCAAGTAAGAAAGCAGCTGGTGGGGGTGAGAATTGGTTTTCTTCTTCCACCATGTATGGTCTAAGGAATAAACTTGGGTCGTCAGGCTTGACAATAAGGGGTTTTACTAGCTGAGCTATCAGGCTAGCCTACTAGTCAGGTGTTTGTAACAGTTCCACAAAGTAACGTTGTGGTCAGGGTTAAACAGAAAAAAAAAATGCATCAATTACCCAGTATTTGAAACATTAATTAGCAATTAGGATTGAGAGAGCAGGAGATATTAGCTCTGGGCTCCCACCATCTCCATCCCAAGGCATCTTTCTATGAAGAGGGAAAGGTACCACCTCAGTCACAGAAACCTCACATGAAACTCATATCTCAAGTAACTTAGCATCTAAGTACTACCATAACTTTGTTAATGATATATTTAGAACAGTTTAGTCTGGATTTTAGATTCCAGATCTGTTCTCAGATGTAACTCAAGTGTTCAGCCACTGAGGTGAAATCTTTAATTTTCTAAACTTAATTTGTTAAAGGAGAGTTGCACCATATTTCAATAAAATCAAAGAGGTAAAAAAAAAAAAAAACACAAAACATTTCAATGATTCAGACCAAATAATCAGTTAATGACTTCTCTTGTGTCTCCTCTCTTCCCTTGTCCCCACTCCTGACAAAAACTTGTACATTCTTCTGCTGTTCTTTTTGTAATAAATTGTTTGGTGGAGTAAAGACAAAAATGAAGAAATCAAATTATCATTAAAATTAAATGGTAATGGTGACAGAGTATAATTTATGGGTTTTAATACATTCACTGTTTGTGTTTTAAATATTCAATCACTGGTTTATGAGCACTGTACCTTCTCTAAGACTATAGGAAATTCTTATTGGCTGGTTAATTTTTTGCCTGTGGGGACAGGGAGAATACATGATTGTTCTTGCAATACACTGGATTTAGCTTCTGAAGTAAACTACAGAGAGTTTAAACTTCAATTCATGTAGCTTTAACTATTAATAACAGCAGTGTGCCCAGCACTTCTTTCAACAAAACTGAAAACTGTCAAAACAGTGTGTTAAAGTTAACTTTAAGAGCAGATGTTAAAGGACGTAGTGGCACAGACTATTAATGCCAGAACTCATGAGGCAGAGGCAGCAGGATCTCTGTGAGATCAGGGCCAGCCTTATCTACTTAGAGACTCATCTGTGGCTACAGGGAGACCCTGTCTCAACACATAACCACACACACACACACACACAGACACACACACACATACACACACACACACACACACACACAAGAATGCAAGTATTAATTATAAAATTATTTTGACAACTGTTTTAGGTGGTCTTGTTTTAGAGATAGTGAGCATATGGAAAAAGAAACATTTCCATATAAGTTGTAAATAACCTACCTATGTCGAACTTAGAAATAGTTTCACCACAATAAACTCTTTTGATAAGAGATGTTCCCAGACTATAAGTCTCATAAAAGGTGCTCCAATCTATGTTTTTGGGGCTGGAGAGATGGCCTAGCGGTTAAGAGCACCGACTGCTCTTGCAGAGGACCTAGGTTTGATCCCCAGCACCCACATGGCGGCTGAGAACCGTCCGTAACTCCAATTCTAGGAGAACTCCAGTTCCAGGGGAATCCGAGGCCCTCTTCTGACCTATGCAGCATTGCACGACACGGGTGCACAAACCTACATGCATACAGTACATTCATATAAATAAATAAATAAATAAATAAATAAATAAATAAATAAATGTAATCTTAAAAAAAAAAAGTGCTCCAATCTATGTTTCATGAAATTAATAGTTTCCTGAAACAATTACATCCAAAATTATAATTGAAGATATATAGTATTCACAATTATTTTCTAATGCTTGCAGGGAATTGTACCTCATAATTCTTGAAATAAGGAAACATTGGATGTCATTTACATTCTGGATGTCATATAAATATATTTATTACTTAGCTAACAATTATGATGATTACCTGCCATCTATAGAGACACAACGGAGAAATACAAAGAAAATTATTATTTAATTTTCAATCATGGTGATAAATTGGAATATATCATTCATAAGTCAGGTTTGTATTAGACTGCTAAGTTTGATGCAAACTAACTGTTTACAAAGTCAATTACCCTAGAATGATATGCTCCTAACACTTTAAATTAAGAGTATATCCTTGGGCTGGAGAGATGGCCTAGCGGTTAAGAGTGCCGACCGCTCTTACAGAGGACCCGAGTTCGATCCCCAGCACCCACATGGCGGCTGAGAACCGTCTGAAACTCCAATTCCAGGAGAACTCCAGTTCCAGGGGAATCCAAGACCCTCTTCTGACCTCCGCGGCATTGCACGACACGGGTGCACAAACTTGCATGCAGACAGTACATTCATACACATACAGAAATAAATAAAATTAAAAAAAAAAAAGAGTATATCCTTGACCACTCTGCCCTAGCCAGTAATATTAGCTGAATCTTCAGCCAACCAAGTGCTGAAAGCTCCATGTTATTTATGTATATCACTTTATTTCTCATTATATATAAATATACACATATATGTATAATTTGTACTTTCTGAATCATGCATTCTGAACCATCTTTGATCTGCAATGTTGACCTATTATGGGAAAATTGTCTTGCTCAAGAAAACTTTATTAAATTTAATGTCTCCCATGCCATTTAACAACAGAAAGCTTTGTAAGAATTAGTGAGGCTGGGCATGGTGGCACATTCCTTATGATAAAATAGTAATAGATGAGATCTGTTTTCTAAATAATACAGGACAATATAGTAAAAATATTGAAGTCATGTGAAAGATTAAAAAGGATGCAGAATTATTTGTCTAATTTTTACACATAAATGAAACAAGTTCCTTTTCTGTGGTATGTTTTGAAAATATGTCAAATAGTATAATAAGCAATGAAAAGATAATATTTTATTTGATGATACTACTAAATCTCAGGCAAACTTTTCCAAAACGCTAAATTATGTGTGAGTTTAAGATCAGTAGTGAACAAATAGTGTTCAAAATCATCATCTAATAGTAACATATTTTGAAAACTGAACAAGGGACTATAGATTTTTTAAATATTGGATTCATTGAGGAATTTAAGTTAATAGAGGTGAGAATTTATAAAGAAGTAAATCCAGAACATAATAAAACATTTCTTGAATTACTTTAAATATAAAAGTTCTGCTTAAAAACTTTACCATTTTATGCATATTTGTCATTATTCATTATGTTACACCTTGTGTGTCTTCCAAACTCACTTTAAACAAATGCTGCCCACAGGGACAGATACCCTGCATTCCGCATATAAAAGAGGCAAATGCTTTTACTTAGAATTGCTGAAGAGTAGCTCTTTTTTAAAATCATAATAAAATTCCATTTTATATTCCTCATAATATTTTAGAACATTTGAAAATAGTTGCTTCGAAGTGTAACGTATGTAGAGAATAACAAATAAAAGAACTTAAAATTTCAGTGGAATATATAAGGATCTAAAATTTTCAGCCAGGTCTGGAGAGAAGGTTCAATGGTTAAGAACACCACTGCTCTTGTAAAGAACCTGGGTTTGGTTCCCAGCATGATGGCCACTAACATATATCCCATAAATCTAGTTCTGGGGATTCAATGTCCTCTTCTCCCCTTGCCCCATGAGCACTGAGCACATGGTTTCACTTGCACACATGGAGGAAAACACTCATACACATAAAATAAAAATAAGGAAATAAAAACTAAAAGAAAAATAGAAATCACTGCTATAAAGTTGCACATATGAACCCACAGCTCTTGTGACAACATGAACAGGACCTATGCAATTCCAAACCAGACAAAATCCCAGCACGGATGGTGAAGGTAGGCCAAACCCTTAGCCCTTTCTAAGGATCTATTGGCACAGATGAAGAGAATACCCCATTGACTTATTTTTATACTTCAATTTCTAGTTGTTCAAATACATTAAATAAAATGGTAGTTTTCACATGTGTATACAGAAAGCACAGGTTTCATATGCACTTCTTTTGAATACAGAAGCAAGGATCTTATTCAATAATTGATCAAAAATTTAGACAGTACTTAACTTTCTCCACCCAGAAATATCCAGATCTCTAGAAATATTTAATAATTGACCATTTGATTTAATTCACAAGAATGAGCTAACTTTATTTATTTCCTTGTTATTAGGATTGAAATTGCCCACAATATAATAATACTAATTCACCTTACAATTACAAGTAAATAAATCTAATTTTACTATCATATACATTATAGAATTGTCTTCCCAGTCCACTTACATGGAGCTGACAACGGGCATTCAACACATGCTACATATAGTTGCCACAAACTGAATGATGAAAAGATGCATCTGTGCCGGGCGTGGTGGCGTACGCCTTTAATCCTAGCACTTGGGAGGCAGAGGCAGGCAGATTTTTGTGAGTTCAAGGCCAGCCTGGTGTACAGAGCGAGTTCCAGGACAGCTGGGGCTACAGGGAGACCCTGTCTCGAAAAGGCCAAAAAAAAAAAAAAGAAGAAAAGAAAAGATGCATCTGTGGAGCATTTGCCATGTTTAATCTTCTATTGAAAGTAGAAACTATTTTTTTTGCATTGAAAAACAAAAATAATATAATTTTTGATATGTTAGAAATTGAGTAATCAATCCTGACTTAAGATTTTTTTTTATTTTTTAACATATATTTTGTACAAGATTATCAATCAAGACCCGTGTCCCCCATCCCATCCCCCCACCCCACCAGAGCGCATGTATTCAGCCAAACATGCTTTTCAACTCTTTCTCAGTCTTTCTCAATATTCTCCATGTGGAAGTTGACTGTTTTGAGCAGAAGTTGACTGTTTCAGTCAGTTCTTTGATGCAGTCCTTTTTGTTGTAGTTGTTGTTGTTGTTTCCAATATGTATCACTCCCAACTGCTTGGACAAAGGCTCAGGGGGCAGTGCACAAGCAATTCTTACAACTAGGTAATTGGCACAAGCATCCACAGATAAGGGATACCATTCATCATTTGTTTTTCTGGGACTGTGTTACTTCGCTCAGCATGATGTCCTCTAGCTCCACCCATTTTCCTGCAAAGCTCATGATGTCATCTTTCTTTACTGCTGCATAGAACTCCATTGTGTAGATGTACCACATTTTCTCTATCCACTCGTCAGTTGAGGGGCATTTGGATTGGTTCCAGCTCCTTGCTATTGTGAAGAGAGCTGAAATAAACATGGCCGTGCATGTATCTCTGCAGTGGGGTGAGTCTTGAGGGTACATACCCAGGAGAGGTATGGCTGGGTTGGGTAGCAAGTTCATTCCAAGTCTTCCAAGGGTTCTCCACACTGCTTTCCATAGTGGCTGTACGAGTTTACATTCCCACCAGCAGTGGATAAGTGTTCCCCTTTCCCCACAACCTCTCCAGCACTTGGTATCATTTTTTTTCTTGATCCTAGCCAGTCTTATTGGAGTAAGATGATATCTTAAAATGGTTTTGATTTGCATTTCCTTAATGATTAGTTGAACACTTCTTAAGGTGTTTCTCAGCCATCTGTAATTCCTCACTTATAAAGGCTCTGTTCAGTTCTTTGCTCCATCTATTGAGTGGGTCATTTGTTTTCTTTCTTCTTTGTTTTTTGGGTAGTTTATATATTCTGGAAATCAATGTTTTGTCAGATGTATCTACAGTGAAGGTTTCCTCCCACTCTGTGTGATTTCTCTTCACTTCCTTGATTGTTTCTTTTGATGTACAGAAACTTTTGAGTTTAATGAGGTCCCATTTGTCAATTGTCGACCATATTTCTTGTGCAGCTGCTGTCTGATTTAGGAAGTCTTTTCCTACACCTATGTCTTGTAGTCTGCTGTCAACTTTTTCTTCTATCGCCTTCAGAGTTTGGGGTTTCATGTTGAGGTCTATAATCCATCTGGAGTTGACTTTTGTTCAGGGAAAGAAATAGGGGTTTAATTTCATTCTTCTACAAGTGGTGATCCACTTTTGCCAATACCACTTGCTGAAGAGGCTGTCTTATCTCCATTGTGTCTTCTTGTCCCCCTTGTCAAATATGAGATGGCTGAAATTGTATGTGTTCAAGTTTGGATCTTCGGTTTTTTCCATTGGTCAACAGGTCTGTTTTTGTACCAGTACCAAGCTGTTTTTATGACTATAGTCCTGTAGTATAGTTTGAAGTCTGGTATAGAGATCCCCCCCATGTTGCTCTTTTCACTCAGGTTGTCTTGGCTATTAGGGGTCTTTTGTTTTTCCAGATGCATTTAAGGACTTTTTTTTTTCCAAGCCTGTGAAGAAACTCTTAGGGATTTTAATTGAGATTGTGTTAAATCTATACAAGAGTTTGGGTAGAATGGACATTTTTACAATGTTAAAGATTCTTTTTAACATTAAAAATTATATATGAGGTTGAAGAGATGGAGAAATGTTAAGAACACAGGTTGTTCTTACATGATTAATTAACATATTTTCCATCTTAGAAATTTTAAAGAAAATAAATTTTAAACATACTAAGAAGTATATGCTAACAGGGTTTTTTTTTGATAGATAATAAAAATGAGTGTTTGTCTTTAGGTTGGGAAACTTTTTAATAAGTACCAATTATTGCCCTGGGGAAGTGTTTTCTGAAGTGAGTTTGTGATGCCCAGATCACTGGGACCCCCAAAAGACCACCAGGACACGTGGCTCCAATGTAAATACAAAGAGACTTTATTCAAGCTGAGCTTGGATGGCCACCCTCCTGATGCAGCAGGCTGGGAGTGAGGGGTGGGGAGGGGGAGGATCTTTTAAGGGAAAAACCGCAAGCAAGGGTTTGGATACATCTGGCCTGGTCTAGGGGAATTTTTGTTTATCAGTTCAGACTGCTCCTGTTTCCCAATCCTCGGATGTATCTGGTGGACTTTTGTCTGGGAAAGGTGAATGCTTAACCTTTGTTTGTCCAGAGTGGAGGTCTGGAATTAACTCTATCTCCTCAAGTTTGGTAGTATTTAAGTTACAACTGCCACTCTTCTCTGGAAATGGCCTCACAGACAAGAACAGAAGTGTGTTTCCTAGTGCTTCTAAATCCAGTCATGTTGATAAGACCAACCTCACAATAGATGCATTCTTCACTTCTATATTCTTGGTTAATTTTGTTTTGAAACTACCTATTCCTATACCCTTTAATTTCCAAAGTCCAAAATCAAGTGACACCATTTAAAGTTGTATAAATAAAGCTAGGTGTGGTGGTGCATACCTTTAATCACAGCTCTCCAGAGGCAGAGGCAGGCAAATCTCTCTGAAATAGAGGCCAGCTTGGTCTACATAGTAAGTTCTAGGCCAGCTGGGGCTACAGGGACATCCTGAGCAGAGTATGTGGGACAGTGCTGAAAGTTTGTTGTAAGATTGTGAAAACAAGCCTGGCATGGTAGCACACACTTTTAATCACAGTACTCCTCGGGAGGCAGAGGCAGGCAGATCTATGTGAGTTCAAGGCCAGCCTGCTCTACAGAGGGAGCACCAGGCCAGCTGAGACTAAAAGGAAACCCTGTCTCAAAAAAACAAAACAAAACAAAACAAAACAAAACAAAACAAAACAAAAGGTTGTTAAAAAAGCCCCAGGCAGGGTTCCTCAGCAGCCTAAGGGCTTGCCTGCTACAAAGCATCCCTGTACTCCTGAGCTATGGGATGGAGAAATCTCAATCCCATGAGAAGGAAATGGACATTTCAAAGTTTTATTTTTTTATTAATGTGCATGATTGTGCGCAGAGACCAGAAGAGGACAGTGGATTCCCTGGAACTGGAGTTACAGGCAGTTGTGAAATTCCTGCTGTAGATGTTGGGAACCAAATGCAGGTCCTCTGAAAGTAAGAAGCATTCTTAACTGCTGAGCCATATCTCCAACCTTGAAATGTACATTTTAAAAAGTTAACACATTGGGCATGGCATTACACACAAAAAATTCCTACTACTAGGAAGTTGAGACAAGACCACTTGAACCAAGTTGAGAGCCAGCCTGGGCCAATAGTTGAATCCTTTTCTCTATTTTAGAAAAAGGTGAAGAAGAGGAAAAAGGCAAATCACTATTAAGAATATTATTAATTTTTGGATTGCACCTACAAATATATATATTTAAATCCAGGAAAATGAAATGGTCCAGAATATGGAGAGGTTTTCTAAAAAAAAAAAAAAATAGACATTAGGTTGAAGAGATGGATAAGTGTTTAAGAACACAGGTTGCTCTTATATGATTAATTAATATATCTTCCATCTCTGAATTTTAAAGAAAATAAATTTCAAACATACTAAGTATATGCTAACAGTCAAAATATAATGGTATCATCTGTTCAAACCAGTCACTACTGATAGACATCCTGACTAGAGTAAATACAGAAAATAATTTTAAAAATAGAAACCAAAAATCCAGAGTGTTTATTTAGTTTATTTCAGTGTTTTCATTTTAACTTTGCTTTCACATAGGAGATAAATATTTATGTTATTAATGTGGATCAAGATTAATATAAAGATATCATATATGTGTGTATATATATATGTTTCTCTGTGTATATGAACAAGTATTATCTTTGAAGATTATATTTGAAGACTCTAGGAAAGATCATTTGAAAACTGTCCATTTTAGCATACATGAAGAGGAATTGAGTACTGTCTCCAATTGTAAACTTAGTGATTTACTTGGTGTATGACAGTTTTCATTAAAATAGCTTATGTAACTAAACAAAATATTCTCAGGCTAGTCCTTCATGACATCAAATAAACATAAATGCATAAGTCCTAGTTTATATATTTTTTTAATTTTTAAAAAAATTTTATTTACTTTTAATTTTTTATGAGTATGAGTGTACTGTCTGCATGTAGGTTGCTGGTGCAGTACCACGAAGGTCAGAAGAGGGTGTCAGATTCCTCTGGAACTGGAGTTAAAGACAGTTCTTAGTCACCATGTGGGTGCTGGGAATCGAATACGGGTCTTTGCAAGAGCAGTCAGCACTCTTAAACACTGAGTATATATTTTTTATTACTATACCATGCTTAACTAAAATTTATAGACTTTTTACTTTATGCAGTCCCTACTGCCTAAAGACTTAAATGTGTAACTATCAGGCAACAGCAAATGCATTTCATGTGAATTTATATTTCAGACAAAAGGCAATGTGCTTAAGGTAAAGGTGAGCAAATGAGCTTTAGAAGAGGCCAGTTCTCTCAGCACTCACACAATGAATGGTGCTACAGAGATCTAATTTTAAGTGTGTTCAATACATAATAAGAGCTATATTGATTCAGTCTAGGAAATGGTCACCCTTCTTGATGGTAATAAAAAGGTTTCATGTTGTATAAATTGTGCTTGTTCTTGAAAATCATTAACATTAAGATAGGCTATACAAAGAAAAGGAAGGGATTTTTCAGGCAATTCTGACAAAAACAGCAGAAGTAGAAATTTACATGAATTCTGATGTTAAGAGAGACAAGGCCTTTCATTGGGAGAAAGTCTGGAGGGATATAAGATCACAAAGACAACAGCAGCTAGGCTCCAAGGAGATTTTCAGTCTGAGTAGTTTGGACCATCATTTTCTGCATTAGTGGAAGCACTGAAGAGCAAAAAGGGAAAGGAGGAAGAGAATACATGTTGAATAGCAAAAGCCTCAGATCTGCACATGACAGAGGACGCTTGAGCATTCCCTCCTCCCCTGCTGCCTTTAATGGAAATAATCAACAGGAATGCTGGATGATTACAGTATATTTTTTTCTCTGTGGGAGAGGGAGATTATGTACTCAGAACCATAAAGCATTTGGTTGCAAAATTAATTCAAATTGACTTGCATGGGAGCACTGTCATATGAATTGAGAACAGCTGAAGGATGGTTTAAAAAAAAAAAGGATCACGATAAACAGCAATCAAACCACTTGGAAAAATATGTGGTGTTTGTGCCTCAGGGACTACTGCAGGGCTCAGATTTACTTAACAGCTTCATTAATGAATGGAAAGATGGAAGCTTGAAAAAAAATCATATTCACTCATGTAAAGTGATACAAATATCAATGAGAACAAGTCATTCTTATTTTTTAAAAGTAATTTTATCTTGTGTTTTTGTCTGGATTATAGCATCTCGGTATAGATTTAAAATTATTTAAAATTACCTAATGGAGGGAAGGAAAATATGAATACCCAGTATAAGACAGGTAGAAATTATATTAGTAAATGACCATTTGGTAAAAGTTTATACACAGGTGCCTTGCAGTACACAGGAGATAGCAGTAACCTATATGATTCCTTAGAAATGACTTCAAAATCTTGGTTCATATTTACATCTTTTTCCTTGTGACTGTCAATAAGACAAGTAATTCCAAATAAGGATCAAACTAGAAGAATTTAGTGTTGGACATGAGCTTAACAAGTTATGCATATGGAAACCATGCACATTAAACAGTGGAAGGAAGAAAATTTGTAAAATAGGTGTAGGTCAGCATTGAGGAAGAAGAACATTTTCTAGTATTATCTGAAGAAAATTTTGTAGTATGGAGAGTTCATCTCAGAGGTTTCTGGGGGAGATAGTACATTGTATATTTTGGAATGGAAGGGACTGAACATTTAGGTAGCCAACTATAGCTGGGTTAAGGAGAGAGTTTTAATAAAAGATAATATGTGTCCATTTTCACTCATTTTTGTGTTTCACTCTAATGAGAAAGGGGTTTGGGGGCCTACAATACAAGAAAACTATTATCATTATTTCATATTAGCTGTAAACATCTATTCAGATTGATCTCCAGTAAAAAATAATGTGTATCACAATGCTGTTTTCAAGACAACACTCTGATTACTACTAATCCATTCAGCATATTTGCATACATAGAATGTCAAACACAACATTTGGTTCATAAACATAAGTAAAATTGGTCATCTTAAAGAATTTTCTTCATAAACTGCTAAGTTTCCATGTGGGAGATCTAAACGCAAAATTTGATGCTTTTCAGGACTTGAGAGTCTGCCTGATGTTTAGCTTGGGTTATTTAAATTATTTATCGTAATTACCATATTTGTTGGATGTGTCTTTTTGCTTTTCTAAATAACAATGAATACTAAGCTGCTCAGATATGATCAGTTCTTCAGTGCACTGACATTTGCATCATATATTGATATACTGATTCCCTTTAGAATGCTTTTCTGTCACTATCAATAAAGAGCTTTTCTGTATACACCAATGAGGTCTTTTTTTTTACCCATTTCAGCATTGGTTTAATATTTATTATCCTCTTCGTGTTTGAAGTGCTTGTTGTTAGCTTTACCTCCATTCTATAGGCAGCAAAGCCCAAAAGAGTGTCTCTCAGAACTCGGCCATGATCTCACCAAAAATATAACATATTAGTTGAGTTCAGGTATTCCTCCTCATTCTTTTTTTTTTTTTTTTAATGTGTATGAGTGTACTGTCTGCATGTAGGTTGCTGCACCTGTGTCGTGCAATGCCATGAAGGTCAGAAGAGGGCATCAGATTCCCCTGCAACTGGAATTAAAGATGGCTCTCAGCCACCATGTGGGTACTGGGAATCGAACCCAGGTCCTCTGGAAGAGCAGTCGGCACTCTTAGTACTGAGCCATCTCTCCAGCCCTACTCCTCATTCTTGTCTTCACCCTGTGGGATATGTAATTGCATACACACCCATTTTTTTGCCAAAAGCTGAGGCTCAGAATGATCCAATTTATTTTCCAAATTAGAAAAAAAAAAAAAAAAAGACATTGAGGATGTGGTCACAGTCCATTTTAAATAATTAAAAATTGACGGGCCGGGTGTGGTGGCGCATGCCTTTAATCCTAGCACTTGGGAAGCAGAGACAGGCAGATCTTTGTGAGTTCAAGGCCAGCCTGGTTTACAGAGTGAGTTCCAGGACAGCTGGGGCTACAGGGAGACCCTGTCTCAAAAAAGACCAAAAAATAAAAAATTGAGTTATTTTTTATTTGAAAAGTTAATAATAGCTATATATTTCAAAGCAATCAGAAAATAAAACAGTGAAAACAGAACAAGAGGAGCCAGAAACTCTTCCTTCGCCATATCGCATATTTAATCACTTTTTTTTCTCTCCCAGGCACAGTCCAAGTTATTCTATCTCCTTAGACAGTTAAACAAACAAACAAAAAAAATTAACAAAATTATAAATGAAAGGGGAAACATCACAACAGACAACAAAAGATCCAGAACATTATAAGGAAGTACTTTAAAAAACCTACAATGTATAAAGTTTGAAAATCTAATAGAAATGGATTTATATATAAAATCATGTGTATTACAAAAGCTCAACCAAGAAGATATCAGAAGCTAAAAACCAACATGTAACATAAAAGGAAATTGAAACAGTAATGCAAAACCTCCCAATTAAAAATGTACAAAGTCCAGATGAATTTACAGCAGTTTTCTACTAGACATTTAAAGAAGATGTACAACCAATAATACTTAAATTATTCAAAAATGTAGAAACAGAGGGAGAACTCTCAAACTCCTTCTATGAAGCCAGCATCATTCTAATACCCAAACCAAGTAAGGACACCACCAAAAATCAAACAAACAAACAAACAAACAAACAAACAAACTAGAGACTCATATCTGTAATGGATATTCTAAACAAAAAGCTTGCAAACTGCATGCAGCCACATATCAAAAAGATACTCTACCATGATCAAGTTGGCTTTATTCCAGTGATGCAGGGATGACTCATTATATGCAAATCAAGAAATATCATAAATAATATAAATGGACCTGGGGACAAAAATCACATGTTCATCTTGTGATGATGAACTCAATACACTTGTATGGTAAATGTCCTAGGGGTAACTGGCTGGAGGGAACATACATCAACATACTTAAAGCTACATACAACAAAACTAGGACCAGCAAATGGAGAAAAACTGCGAGCATTCCTCTTTAAAATCAGTAGCAAAACAAGGCTTTTGAGTGTCTCCACTCTTTCTTAATATAGTGCTTGAAATTCATTCTAGAACAATAAGACAAGAGAAGAACTTAGAAGAGTACTAATTAGAAAATAAGAGGTCAATTCTTAATATAGTGCTTGAAACTCTTTCTAGAACAATAAGACAAGAGAGGAACTTAGAAGAGTACTAATTAGAAAATAAGAGGTCAAATTATCCCCTTTTGCAGATGATATAATATACCTAAGAGATGCCAAAAATTTGACTAGAAAACCCTAGAAATGATTAACACTTTCAGTGAGGTGGCAAGTTACAAAATTAGTTCTATAAAAATCAGGAGCCTTTTTATATACCAATAACAAGCAGGTGGAGAAGGAGGGCATGGAAAATCTCCCATTCACAACAGCCTCAAAAAAATATTTTGAAATATACCTAATTAAGATGGTAATGTCCTCTAGAATGAAATATTTAATACTTTAAAAAAAGAAATTGAGGAAGATACCAGAATATGGAAAGATCTCCCACGTTTATGGTTTGAGAAATGACCATACTCCCAAAAGCAATATACAGATTCAATGCAATCCCAAACAAATTCTCCATAATATTCTTCACAGAGTTAGAAAAATCTCATCCTAAAATTCATATGGAAGAAAAAAAGTCTCTGTATAGACAAATCATCAATGAGCACAAAGACCAATGCAGGGATTATTACTATACCAGATTTCAAGTTATATTATAGAGCTGTAGTCATAAAAACAGCATGGAATTGGAACAAAAAAGAGATCAATTGAACATAATTAAAGATCCAAAAATGAGTACATGCAATTTTATCCACCTGATATTTAACCAAGGGGCCAAGAACATTCAATGGAAGAAAAATAGCATCTTCAGAAAAAGACATTTGCAAAACTGGATGCACACCAAAGGAAGAATAAAATTAAGCCCTTATATTTCACCTTGTACAAAAGTCAATGCCAAATGGATCAAAGATCTCAATGTGAAACCTGAAACTCTGACACTTTCAAAAGAAAACATTGGCAGCAATATCCAAGATATAAATGCAGGAAAGGAATTTCTAAATTGGACTTCACAAGGATTAAAGTCAATAATCAAGAAGTAGGGCCTTATTATATTAAAAAGCTTCTGTACAGCAGAAGAAACAACCAAGAAAGTGCAAGCTCAGACTGGGAGAAAAAATTTCACCTCGTACACATCTTATAGAGGTTTGACATCCAGAACATACAAAGAACTCAACAAAGAATCAAGCAAACAAATCTGAACTGAGAATTCTCAAAAGAAGAAATAAAGGTTAAGAAATGTCATAAAAAGCTTTGAACATCATTAGTAGTTAGGGAAATGCAAATTAAACACACTTCAAATTTTCATCTTACCCATTCAGCCTAGCTAAGAACAAGGGAACAAATGATACCAAATGTAGGAGAGAATGTGGGGAAAAAGGAACACTCATTTACTGATGGTGGGATTGCAAGTTCATGGAACCCCTACAAAAAGCAGTATGGAGAACTCGTAGAAAACTAAAATGAACCTACCCTTTGACCCAGTTATATGATTCCTTGGCATCTACCCAAAGGACTCATTTTACTGCAGAGATATTTCTACATCCATATTTGTTGCTACTTGTTTCGTAGTACCTAAGATATGGAAACAGCGTTAAGTATCCCTCAACTGATAAGTGGATCATGAAAATGTGGAACATATAATACACAATGCAGTTTATTCAGTGGCAATGAAATTTGAAGTCATGAAATTTGCAGGTAAACAGATGGAACTATAAACTATGATGCTAAGTGAAGTAACACAGACTCAGAAAAGCAAAAGATGTATGTTCTTCCTTATATATAGATCCAAGCACCAATCCTTACATGTGAGTATGTATCCTGATATAGCTGTAGTAACTAGGAAAATTGAAAGGACCCAAGGAGATAAAAAGAAACAAGAAACCAGAGAGAGAAGAATAGTAGGAGGTGTTACTAAAGGAGAAATTGATAAAATGGGAGGTACATAAAAGGGAGCAGAAAGGGGTTAGAGAGGGAAATTTGTAGGTAAAGGGAAAGAAGGAGCTCAAGAGAGGGACCATAGGAGACGGGCATTCTCAAAAGTGAAAGGCAGAATATGAAGGCACGTTTAATAGGGAACCCATAGGAGGAGAGTTAGCAGGGAAAGAAAAAGGAGAGATTAAATAATGCCTATGTGTAAAAACCAGAGGGAATCATATAAGCCCAACAACCTAATGACAAATTACACATACAATATCTCTATATGAGTCCATCTGTACAGTTGAATGCTACATAACAAGAAACGGTGCCAGATAGGAAACACTTTCTATTAATGGTTGGCCAGAGTAGTCCCAGAGACTTAATAAATTACACAGGGTATTGTCACAACCCTTGATTGTCTCCCTGAACTTGAACGTAAGACACTATTGCTGAGGACAGGACTTATCTTGGAGACTGGATTTGCAGCAACGAAGCTGGAATTGACCTGGAAGCCACTGAAGGTTAGCACTCATAGCTTTGGAGAGCAATACACAAGCTGTGAAGGGACTACATCAATCTATGGTCCAACACCAATTTAAGATCAAATAACCACATCAGTGATTGGCATACCATAAGACATTGTTGCAAGGGTAGTACTTTTGCTTTGTGGGCAATCAATGTATACCTAATTAGTCTTAAAGCCCACTCAATAGAAGGAAACTCATATGTGGTACTGTAAAAGTAGCCAAATACACATGGCTGGAAAGATCATAGATCTTAGAGGAAACCCCAAGGTTGTCACATCCCCAGACTTAAGTAATTTCTTACCAAGTACAAAGTATGTGTACTCATATTTACACTTAAATATTTCAGTTATCAATAATCAAAGCTTCTTTTGTACCAAATGGAGAGAGTTCCACAACAGATCACACACAGACATTGTCTGTGAATTGTTCAAGCCTAAGTGGTACATCTACAATGCAACCTCTACACATAAGACTCATGCAGCATACAACCAGAGACAAACAGGATATTAACGAATCTCTCAACTTTCACTAATAAAGCTCCCTCATGCAACAGAGGGCCAGGAACACAAAAGGGTACAAATGGCCAAAGTTTGGAGATTAGGAGTCTGAAAAGTGTGGGTCCTCTCACAGGACTCCTATATTAGGCTTCACTCACCCAAGGCTCAGGGACTATTGGTGGAAGATAGGGCAGAAAGACTGTAAGAGCCAGGGACAAGGTGCATGACCTTATGGAAATAGAATCACACTGGCTCCCAAGGACCCTGTTCATATGATCCTACAGCAGTGGTGTCAGCATGCACAAGATCCATGAAACTAAAACAGAAAAAAATATCATAGAACTGTGGAAATGGGCAGCAGAAGAAATTTCAAATTTCTTCTTAGCAGAAGAAATATTTTATTACTGTTGGGTGAGGGAGAGCTGATCTTGAAGCAAGGGTCTCTGGATGGGCTAACTAGAACTCAATTAGATGAACTTGCATTGAGGAACGGTGAGTGTTACTAACTTGACACAATAGGCCTTTGCACAATGACAGAGTGTATGAATTTATGTGCAGGGGAGGCTGTGGAAAGGTGCGAGCGGAAAAGGGAGTATAAAGTGGATTAAGATTGATGGGAAATTCTGTCTCAAATACACAAAATTCAACAAAAAGTAGAAAAAAAAAGAAAGACAAGGACAGTTATTCTGAGACAAACACGCACATGAGGGAAATAGAGACAGACAGATAGGTAGAAAGTGTGGTGACAGAAAGAGCCAGAGATACAGTGAGATAGGGGAGAGACATGTGCAGTTCCACAGGTACAGTGAGATAGGGGAGAGACATGTGCAGTTCCACAGACACAGTGAGATAGGGGAGAGACATGTGGAGTTCCACAGATACAGTGAGATAGGGGAGAGATGTGCAGTTCCATATACAGTAGCTAAATATATCAGATAATACCCAATGACCTGTCCTAATTAAGGTGAAACTGTAAGAAATATAAAGAAACTATCTCAGCATGTGTTAACTAAATAATTTTGAAAAAAAAAAAGTGTCTCCCAGAAAAAAAGGAAGAAGAAAAACTTGTGAAATATCCAAACAATGAGCCATCACCAGAGCTAAGTTCACAAAAGAGTAACTGAAGGCACTGAAGAGTGTCGGGTGGAAATAGTCACCCAGGAGAATTTGCTCAGTTTTTCAGCACTGTCATCTTTATTCAGTGCACACCTGCTGGGGCTATGAGGCACCTCTAGCCTTGCCTTTCTGAAACACATAGATCAATAGAGATAAGAAATTCATGGTTTATATGAGATTTTCCATTTTTTTTTTGCATTGGCAATGAATTCCCATGTATAGAGTAAGATGCAGAACAAAGAAACAAGGAAACTCATGATCTGCTGAATGTCTTGATATAAGGTGAACAGAAATGCAGTAGAAGTGCAAAGGACATTTATCAGCTCCCAACACTGTATAAAATTATACTCAAGTTCCAGTTGTTTAGCCCTCATTGCAAAAATATACTTTGTAATTTATGTTCAGTTTTAAAATAAAGAAGCTAAAAGTTATCCTTCCTTAAAATGAATGTTTGTTTAAGATCCATTAGAACTCAGTAACTGAGCCAAATCTTAGTAGCACTGTAGAATATTATGGAATAGTTTCTAGGGTCCTAGGCCCTTACAACATGAATGAAGATAATAAAAAATTTAATGAGGTAAAATGATTGCTTCTAGCAAGTTCATGGAACACCTTTATGACTATGAGCAAAGATAAACTGTGGCATACTGTCGGCCTACAAATGGGGGAGTGTTTTATTAATTTATAATATATTCAGACAAATACTAACAATTAGTAGTTTATTTTGCATAATCTCAATTCCCACAGCTACAATTCCAAATATTGTAATTTTTATGTAAAGCTACTTGGGACTGGAAGTATCCCCCAGTGGTTAACAGCATGAATGACCTAACAGAGGACCTGCATAAGGCTCCTAGCACCTTATCAGACAGCTCAGAACTGCTTATAAATATAGTTCCAAAATGTCCATAATCCCCTCATCTTTTCTGTTGGCACCTGAATACATGTGTTTCACATGAACTCACCAAAGCCATACACATACACAAAAATAAAAATATAAATAGATCTTTAGATTCAGTAAGCAGCAGGACTGAGCTCCAGGTTCCTGGCTTGAGTTCCTGCCCTGGATTCCCTTGATGATGAACTGGGCTATAAGCCAAATAAACCTTTCCCTTCCTCCCCCAAAGAAAAATAATGGCCCAAAGTATTTTAATTAAATAATATATATTTACAATAAAAACATATCTGAGAATTTATATTCTTTTAGTTCTTATAATCTGAGAAATTATTGATCTCTCCTTGTTTGATAAGTGGGCAAAAGATCATCAATAAAAATGGTATATATATATATAGTATTATATATATATAATATAT
Source organism: Rhizomys pruinosus (assembly GCA_009823505.1). Lineage (NCBI taxonomy): Eukaryota > Metazoa > Chordata > Mammalia > Rodentia > Spalacidae > Rhizomys > Rhizomys pruinosus. The sequence goes on from VZQC01012814.1 coordinate 446,813, forward strand.
ATATAAAGGTTGTTGTTCGATATAACATTTTTGCAGACAGTCTTTTCTTTCAGCATTGGAGTAGGCCCCAGCCATACATCTGGATTCCATGGTTTCCAGTGAAACGTCTACTGTGGAGAAGTTCTTTGTCATGAGGTATTTCTCCATCACTGTTCTCACGATGCTCTCTCTGGTATTTATAGTTCATCATGCTTTGAATCTCTTTGAGTTAGCATTACTTATGTTTATCGTTGAGCTTCCTGAATCTGTGTGTGGACATTTATTTCAAAGGAGAAGTCCATGTAGCTAATTCTTCAAATATGTGTTTTGTCTTTTAGGCCTCTTGTTTACTTCTACATTGAATTTCCTTTCCATGTCTCTGACCAGAAAATTCCCTTTGTTCTGTTTTCTAGTTTGCTGTTTCTTTCTTCTGTCTCCTCAAATCTGCTGTTAGGCCTCTGAAGTGAAATTTTCATCTCAGCTTTTACATCCTCCCACTCTATAGCTTCTATTTGTTTCTTTATAAAATAACCAATCTTTATTTGCTCTTTGAATTAGTTGAGAAATTCTTCTCATGTGGTTTTTAGACATGTTTTCTGGCATTTCTACATATTTTAAACCTCTGATTAAAGTTAAAGTTTTCATTTGGAGGTTCCCAATGTAATATCTTTACTTATTTTTGTCTTATGTTTCAACAATGATTTGTTGTCTTTGCAATTGGAGAGAAAGCTCAGTTGTTAAGAGCACATACTGTTCTTGCAGAAGACCTAAGTTTGGTTCTAAGAACACATGTCAGGAAGCCCACAACCATATGTAACTGCAGATCCAAGCAGATCTGAAACCTCTGGCTTCCTCAGGCTTCTGCATGAATGTGCACATGCCCACATATAAATGTACATACAAAAAGATGCATATATACACATAAATTTAAAAGGTTAAAGTAATTATTAGGAAAAATTGTTTGTTGTACTTGTTAGTACTAGTTTAGAAGATTTTAGTGGATTTTCCACTTATTACTTTATAATAGCTTTCTGTTGAACTGGGCACCTAACAGGTAATATGCTAACTTGGCTACCTAGATTCTTCCCACATTCCAGGATTTGGGTTGTTTGTTTGTGAAATGACCATTCTCAACTAATTCTATAAACACTATGTATTTTGGTATTTGTAGTAAGGACTTCAGCATGGTTTTTACTAGCTAATATGTGGACAATTTTAAACCACAGAAAGAAAAAACAATTGTCAAAGCAGAAAATGTCCTCATCTTTACCAAGTGACTGTGTGTGAATGTTGGTATATCCATTCACCATTTATCTAACCAAGTGCATTTGTCTTCCATATGTGTAGATCTTCAAGGCCCATCATGGGTGAATACGTAGATCTTTCTCTGGTCTTTCATGAGAAAAACCATATATATATATATATATATATATGCATATTCTTCCTCCTGGACATGGCCTTCTGATACTCAATACATTGGTGCATTTTTTTTTAATTTTTTTTATTCATTTTATTTATTTCTGTATGTGTATGAATGTACTGTCTGCATGCAGGTCTGTGCACCCGTGTCGTGCAATGCCACAGAGGCCAGAAGAGGGTGTCGGATTCCCCTGGAACTGGAGTTCTCCTGGAATTGGAGTTTCAGACGGCTCTCGGCCGCCATGTGGGTGTTGGGGATCGAACCCGGGTCCTCTGCAAGAGCGTCGGCGCTCCCAACCGCTAGGCCATCTCTCCAGCCCCACATTGGTGCATTTTAAAGCACCCCATTTTAAGTTTCTGTGTAGGTAACCTATTGTTTATAGCAAATCTTACTTACAAGTAGTTTAAGTAATTGCTTATCTTTTGCCAAATGCCAGCCCAGCCCACAAAGACCTTTTGAACTAAGAGAGCTCAAAGTCAGATAAATCCAGACAGAACAGTTTTCTAGGGACCTACCAGACTCCAAATAATGGCAATTCTTTGCATTTGAGAGCATGAATAATTGCTTATCCATGATGGGCTACTTTTCCAGTGTCTTTCAAGCTCACCAGCTTGCTGGATTTAGGCTTTCCAGAACTACTGCATGGATGGATGGTCAGGCAGAAAGGATATGACAAACTTTTGTTCTTACAAAATTGAGTGTGATTTTACTGAATAAATGATCTCTGAATTGCTAAAGTCAGAATCATTTCTGGATTTTGAAAATGTTGATTACGACATTTTTCCAATATTCTCATGACCTTCATTGTGGAGAAACTTATGAGGCCCTTGTTGTACAATGTTTGGTTTCCTCACTCAGATGATCTATACTCCACAGAATATGATGCTGCTATACAGTCATAAATGCAACAACCTTCTCAATCTGTAATAAAGTTCATACAAATATTTTCTAGGTATGAAGACTTTGAACACTCATTTTATTTAAAATATGATGAAGATTTTCGTCATATTTCCTGTGAATGACATCAAACAAAACTCAATGTCCAGATTCCACAAATATTCCTCTGTGATAGTAAGAAATTCACTCAGTTCTTTTTTGTTGCTGTTGTTGTTTTGGTCTTTTTGAGACAGGGTCTTCCTGTAGTCTTAGCTGGCCTGGAACTCACAGAGATCTGGCTGCCTGTACCTCCTGAATGCTAGGATTAAAGACGTGTGCCACCATGCCCAGCCACCAAATACTTATAAATTAACTTTTCTGTCTTTAGTATAAATAATCTCTTAGGTTAGCTTTGTCAAAGAAAATGCATACATAAAAACTTAAGACAGTCTTGAAAAGAATGTTTCAAAAATAAGTCTTCAAAATCTAGAGAGAAAAGTTATCATTACATCAAGAATTTAAGAAAAAAGTAGCATGATATTATTGGAATGCTTAATATCTTAGCTCTCATACAAAGAGATTTCTTTCTATAAAGAAGCGGTATATAAAGTTAAACAGCATTTCCTGAAATGTCCAATTGTAGGACATACTACAGCACCATATTTATACTTGCTCTGCTACATTGTTTAAAAACTCTGTTGGATCAATTCTGAATGGAAACAACACAAAGGGCTAAAAGATAGGCCTTCCATATGACTTTTTTCTAAAGATCCACAAGCAATAATGTCCATTATCTATGCTCTTTTTTACACACCAGAATGTGATAGTAAGATTTATTGATGAAGACACATGAACTACAATAGCCATAGAACAAACAAGGAGAAATCAAGCTGGTGCCAATCTCAGCTGTTATGCATGCTAATGAAAGAAAAATTAATCATTAACCTCCCGAAGCTGTGAATTAACCTTACACTATGCTTCAACAATAACTGACCAGGCAAGATATGACCTCACGTGCAATATTGACACAAATATTGTAAGAGTGGCTATCCACTTTCTAATTGGATTTAAGATTTGCCTCAGAAGACAGAGTCAATAAATAATATTGATATCAGGCCTAGAAACATGTAGCTAGACAGGCCACAAGCTGTAAGGGAGGGTGTAATATTATTATTATGATAAATATAGTATTAAAGTGACTCTGAATGGCTTGCTGTTATGTGTCTCTCAACTCTTAGCAGAGAACCTTCCTTATGCAGCAAATGGTGATTATCACAGAAATCTGCAACTAGAAATCCGCAACTGGCGAATGTTCAGAAAATAAGAGACTGGAGAGTGATTATCCCTAAATTAGACACCTGAGCCATATCTCCATCCAAAGGCTCAGGGATCATTGAAGAAGAGGGAGTGGAAAGGTTCAAAGAGCAAGAAGTGGTGGGTAATGATAAGGAAAAGAGTTTTCCAGACAGCTGAGAAATTACTCATATGAACTCACAGCAATGGTGCTAGCATGCACATGTACTGGGTAAGCTCGAGCCAAACAAAATCCCATTACAGAAATGGGGAAGTGGGTAAGAAACCCCAATCCTACCTGAGGAACTACTGAAAACCTATGGATGCTGGGAAGAGGAGTCAGTCTCATATAAGGGTGTGAATCCTGGAAGGTTAACCAGACTCCAATAGATGGAACTACACCAAAGGAGAAATGGGATATGGGGAAACAAATGAGTCTTTAGTCCTAATATAGATAGATACCTAGATAGATAACTAGATAGCTAGATAGCTAGATAGCTAGGTAGCTAGATAGCTAGATAGCTAGATATAATAGAATACATGAAGTGGGAAGGGAGTAATAAGGGAGGTTCGGATATGGAAAGGGATTTAAATATATATAATATAAAATATAATATATTAAATTTACAAAAATCCTTTTTAAAGATGTACACCTTACAATATATAAGTGTTATTTTTTTATATTTTGTCTGTAAATGTAATTATAATTTGAAAATCCAAAATAAATTCCAAATTGTTCAAATCTTTGAAAACATACTGAAATGAGTATATTAAAATACAATTGAAAAACATATATATATACAATTGGAAATCAAAACAATGAACACAACCTATTTTACTTTCTTAATAACAACTGTCTTAGAAAAAGGCCAATTATTCACCTGGTTTTTGTGTTTTTAGTAAAAACAATTACTAAAATATTTTGGAGTGTTAGGTTGCTAAAACAATATTTGTTGTAATATTCTCTTGCTTCAATTAAAGTTTCTATTTCTTGTAAAATATTTAACATATAAATATATTTACCATACTAAATTTATTGTTTGCCTTATATACCAAATCAAAATAGATTTATTGCACATAGTATTTAAATAAAAATTTTAAGTAAAGTATTTAAATCTTATTTGTTGTGCATCAAAATAATTTGAGTATAATATAAGCTTGAAAATTAGAAAATGTTAAAATATTTAAAAGTTTTGGTTGATAAAATTCACGAAGTATGAATTATTTTATTATCAAATTTTAAAATTTATTTAATACTTCAGTAAAATATGATTATATAAAATGATATATTATTTAGGTTATCGTTCTTTTTTTGGTTTTTTCAAGACAGAGTCTCCCTGTAACACCAGCTGGCCTGGAACTCACTCTGTAGACCAAGCTAGCCTTGAACTCACAGAGATCTGCCTGCCTCTGCCTCACAAGTGCTGAGATTAAAGGCAATATCACCACACTCGGCTAGGTTGTCAATTTTAAACAAACTATTGTGCATTTAAATAGGAAAAGAACAATTTGATGATTTTTAATTTTATGAATATATTATTATTATCAACATAAACTATCTGAAATATATAGCCTTAAAATGAAAACTAATTTCATTCCAAGGATTTTACTAAAATAAGTGACAGTAAATTAATTTATTAATATATTAATCACAAAATATGTTCCAATGAAACCATCTCTTATGAAAGGTTTGGTTTGGTTGGGTTGGGTTTGGTTTGGTTTTGATTTGGTTTTTTCCTTTTTTGAAACAGGGTCTCTCTCTAGCCACAGGTGGCTTGGAATTCTCTATGTATGTAGACCAGGCTGGCATGTATCACTCAGAGAACCACCTGCCTCTGTCTCCCAAATCCTGGTACTAAAAGCATGTACCAGAACTCCCAGCTTCTTATGAGTTTTAAGTGAAGAAACTCAAACAATTGGAACGGTGTCTTTGAATGCTGTTGAATTGAAAATCTGAGACAGTTTCAATTTCAATGGAATCTAACTATATTTCTAATGTTTTCAACTTTTCTGAAAATGAAATGAAAGATGAATCAATCTCAGCTTACACTGATGGTGCTCATAGATGTTAACTTTATTTCCTCAGCAGTTTAACTACTGTAATGACAAAGCATCACACTATCCTAGATTCTAATGAAAACATATTTTTGTGAAGAAATGTTGGCAGGAAATTGACACATTTATTATGCGGTCATTAAAAATCCTTCCCTATTGATGTATTTTCCCTGTCAGAATTACTCTGAGATCTCTGTACCCCACTGGACACAAACATCCCTTCTTTCTCAACAAATATGTCAAAGACTTTCAATCAACTACAACCCTTATCCTGAAGGCCATGAGTGTAGCTTATATTTTATAGGAAATTTTGTAAGAACTTACCCCATTTTTTGGAAAAGCAATCCATCCGAGGTCCCCCATGACGGTGCGGGAATCCAATAAATTCACTGAAGAAAGAAAGAAAAACAGAGTGAAATGCATATTAATGTATTCCTATTGAGATAGTGCTGTTAAAATGCATAATGGCTTATGTTACTAAACTTATATTATGCTACATTATTACTGTCAAACAAGTTATTATTTATACATGGTAATTTTTGAGTTGCAAAAGAACAGTAGATTTTTAATAAATGAATGGAAAACTATAATAAAAACTCATAAAAAATGTGAACCTTTAATCTTTAGTTTTTTGCCAAGAATAAAATGGACAAGTAATATGAAAAAGAAGGTAAAAAGTCTTTTTATCAAAGACATTGAAATCACATATTTTACTCCCCCCTAAACTTTTATGAAGCAATAATAAAATAAGTCACATTAAATAACAATAAACTATATACAAGCATGTAACATTGTCATATTAATAAACATCTACAATACAAATAACCAAATTTAATTAAGAAATAAGCCTATACACACTTATTCAAGTGTAGCAATTCTTGAACTTGTTCCTATAGTTAATAGTTCCTTTGTACCCCTAAAGATGTCTTCTACTCAGATATTTATGATCAATGATAAAATGTGCCACAAATTGAATTTTTAGATACTTTATCTCTAGGGGCTGGAAAGGAAGCTACAGATAAGTGTGTATGCACACACATGACACAAATGATCACACACAGTGCACTGACCTTCCATTGTTATGGAATCAAATTAGATTATAGGGTACTGTCTTGTCAAATGCTTTGGATTTTTATTAAAACTCATCACCTTTCTACCCTTTAACATCTATTTTTCAGGCATCCTTCTGGTCCACTGTGAAATCTTGTCTAGCCATTTGATTGAGCATGTCTTATGAACCAGAAACAAGTCATACACACTATTTCTAGTCAGAGATTCTGAAGCTTACTGTACTATATTCAAGAGCCAGTGTAGGTGCATTTAACCCTTATTATCCACAATTATATTCCACATTAGTACAAACTAATAAGAAAAAGTACATATGTGAATATATGTATCCTATAAACCAGTTTAAAATCATAGCAACTTTAAAATAAATCAATAACCAAACTATGTAGAACAGAAAGTGTTGATTGTTACATATACATTGCTTTTCCTAAATACAACTGTTTTTCTTTCTTGTTTATCCCTATACTGTAAGTACAAAGATGGATGCCATATGTGTATCATCTTCAGATAGCTCTAATCATATTGCCCTCCTAGAATAGTAAAAAACAAAACATTCTTTTGTGGAATTGTTAATCCCTCCAAGGAATGATACTTTACCTGAAAACTAAAGTTCATTAAAATAAAACAAAACAAAAAACAACAGGCAAGCAAACCAAAATGGTTCTGTTACCCATTGATCCAGTCATAAAACTATGTCGAATAATTCAGGTAGATCTAGCCTTTCATTTCAGTCTATTGTTGGCTTTTCTAGTATCCATGGGAATCAGTGAAACAAGAATACGTGAAACGTAAGTGTCCTTGTCCTCGTTTTAGTGTATCTAGGACACCACAGCTCTGTCTAGACATGACTAAATACCAGGGGAGTGAACACTTAAATTGTTATGTTTATTCATCTCAATGATTCATTGAAATCATACTTGATATTAAGGAGCACTTTGTGTAGATGAGATAGAGAGCATAAAAAAGCAAACTGAGGATGACTGGTTGTCCCTGGCAAGTGGAACTTCATCCTGTGATTCAAACTGATGTGCACAGAAATTCTAGGAATTCATAGTCAGTCTGATAGCAGAATAGCATTCCTTGTAGGCCTCTTACTAACTTGAAGCTTTAAAATGGACGTTATTTCCCAAAGAGTTCCAATATCAAAATTTGGTTGCTTTTCAAAAATTGTTTGCAGTCACTTGAATTTGCTTTGGTCCACATTATTTTGCATTCTTATTTTCACAATTTTTTGGTTAGAAATATATGTGGAAGATCATTAATGAACTCAAAATAGTACTAAACCACTAATAGAAAGTTGAAGGGGCAAAATTCACTCTTTGAATATATCTCTAGGTAGGCTGGGCTGACCAGACCCTATTGGAAGAATTAGCACTGAGTGATATCTGGAGAAACTATCTTGAATTGATAGACCTTCACATAAATGATAAAATGAATGAAATTTATTGGGGGAGTGCTATGGAAAGCTGCTAATGGGGAAAGGGGTATAAGTTGATTAAGATGTTGTGTACAAAATAAACAAAAATCCAATAAAATCTACAGGGGTATAAAGAATCATTTTCAATGAGCTGGTTCAGGAAATGTAGCTGAGTCAGCATTCACTAATGGTTTTCAGCAAGGATGCCCAGTGATGTTTGCATGATCTATTTGTGTATGTGTGTGTGTGTTTGTGTGTGTGTGTGTGTGTGTGTGTGTGTTTATGAACACTTGGGCCCTACATATAGGAAATATTTACTATTGGCATTTAATAAAAATTAGCTAAGCAAGTAAGCCATTCCCCAACACACAACAAAGATTTCCATAAAGTAATTATCTGACCTAAGTTTCTTACTTCCAAAATTGAGATGTCCTGTCATTTATCAACAAAACTTCTCTTCTTCAACATTTATTTGTATCATATGTCACTATCATAATCTTTCTAAAAATGTTACTTTATTTGGAAGCATCCTTATAAAACAAAATAAACCCTTACTCAAGAATAGGAAAATCTGCTGGGCATGGTAGTTCACACCTTTAATCAAATCATTCAGGAAGCAGAGGCAGGTGGATCTCTCTGAGTTCAAGGCCAGCCTGGTTGTGTACATTGTGAGTTCCAGGACTCCAGGACAGCTGGTGCTACAGGGAGACCCTGTATCAAAAAGACCAAAGAAAAAAGAATAGGAAAATAGTGCAGAAATGATGGCTCAGCAGTTAATAGCACTAGCTGCTCTTGCAGAAAACGTGAGTTCAATTACCACCACCCACATGATGGCTAACAATCCTCTGTAACTCCACTTCCAAGGGACCTGATGCCTTCTTCTGACCTGCATAGGCATTGCATGACACAAGTGCACTTGCTTAGATGCAGAGTATATACTCATATACATAAGTTTCTTCACAAACAGGAAAAAATCCTAAAATTCATATGGAAAAACAAAAGACCTCAGATAACCAAAGACCCTGGAGAGCCAAAGCAACCCTGAGCAATACAAGGGGGGTTCCATACCAGACTTCAAACTATGTTACAAGGCTATAATCATACAAAACAGGCTGGAACTGGCACAAATACAGACCCGTAGATCAGCTGAACAAAATTGAGGATCCAAACTTGGGCACATGCAATTTCAGCCACCTCATATTTGACAAAGGGGCCCAGAAGACTCAATGGAGGAAAGATGGCATCTTCAGCAAATGGTGCTGGCAAAATTAGATCACCACTTGCTGAAGAAGAGAAATAAACTCCTACCTTTCACCCTGTACAAAAATCAACTCCACATGGTTCAGATACCTCAATGCGAAGCCTGGAATTCTGAAACTGATAGAAGAAAACTTTGGCAATAACCTATGAAATATAGGCAATAACCTATGAGTTATATAACCTATGAAAACAGTATTAAATCTGAGGACTAACATCCAGAATATATAAATTACTCAAAAAGCAAAGGAACAAGAAAACAAATGACTCATTCAAAAGACCATGAGTAAAGAGTTGACACAAATGAAGAAGAAAAGATGGCTGAGAAACATCTTAAAAAGTGTTGAACATCATTAGTAACTAAGGAAATGCAAACTAAACCCACTTTGAGATTTCATCTTATCCCACTAAGACAGGCTGTGATCAAGAAAACAAAAGATACCAAATGCAAGAGAGGCTGTGTAGAAAGGGAAACACTTATTCACTGCTGGCAGGATTGCAAACTCCTGCAACCCTCATGGAAAGCAGTGTGGAGAACTCTTAAAAGACACAAAATAGGGGTGGAGCTAGCAGCACTCCACACAGCACAAGACCAGCATGTGCCCCGCTGGGTGAGTGGACATTACCTGTGTCCTGGAAAATTCCAACCTGCAAAGGACCAGATTAGGGCTGCCTTCCTGGGGACTTTGGGCACCCCTGTGCCCTGGAGAGGCCTGATATCGCCTGGGACCTTCCAACCTTCTGGCCCCAGCTTTCAACATGAGCTGAGCTAGCCGTGCTCCACACAGCACAAGACCAGCCTGCGTCCCACTGGGTAAGCGGACTTCACCCGTGTCCTGCAGAACACCAACCTGCAAAGGACCAGGTGAGGGCTGCCTTCCTGGTTGGGCACCTCTGTGCCACATAGAGGCTTGGTATCACCCGGGACCTTCCAACCTTTCAGAGCTAGCCACACTGCACACAGCACAAGACCAGCCTGTGCCCCACTGGTCAAGTGGACTTCACCCGTGTCCTGCAGATCACCAACCTGCAAAAGACCATCCTAGGGTAGTGGTGGTGCAGAGGATCTAGCTGTGTAGCCAACGTTGAGGCACCAGAACTAAAAGAAACAAATAAACAAATAAATCCACATGCCAAAGACACACACACACACACACACACACACACACACACACACACACACAATCGGAAAAGCTCATAATAAATCCAAACCGAACTCTACCAACCATACAGAAGACTCCTACAATGAGATCTCCCTGGAAGGAAACCAAGACACAGACTTCAGAAAAACAATTGTGGAACTATTCAAAGAAATTAGAGAACTAAGGGAAGAGAATGAAAAACTCAAGAAATACCAAGAGAGTGGTGTGTTGGTTTGAATGAGTGTCCCCCATATGCTTTAAGTATTCAGACATTTGTCTCCAGTTGGCAGCACTGTTCTTGGAGGTCTTAGAAGGTGTGGCCATGCTAGAGGAAATACATTATTGGGGACAGGCTTAGTGAGTTTAAGGAGCCTTGCTGTCCCTAGTCGCTCTCTCTGCTTCTGGTGCTCATTTGCTGCTCCAGCTCCAGCCGCCATGCTTCCTACCACAATGGACTCTAATTCCCTGGAACTGTCAATCTTAAGTTCAAATAAACTCTTCCTTTTATAAATTCCTTTGGTCATGGTGTTTTATCACAGCAACAGAAAAGTGACTAATACAGGTGGTAATGACAATCATTGGAAAAAACTAAGAGGAGAGATTGATAAACTCAAGAAGGACCTAGAGGGAGATAATGACAAACATTGGAAAGAACTAAATGGAGAAAATGACAAACTAGAGAAGGAAGTGGAAACACTGAAAAGATCCCAGGCTGAAAGGGAAAAAGAAAATGACCAATGAACCAAGGACCTACAAGATGAGAATGACAGGCTCCAGAAGGAAGTGAAAACACTAAAGAAATCACAGGATGAAATGAAAAAGGAAATTGGACATTTATCCAATCAACAGGAAAGGATGGGAAAAAGCCTCAGAAGCAGAATGGAAGAAGCAGAAAAAAGAATATCAGACCTGCAGGAAAACATGGTCCCACTAGAACACTCAAAGATTACGAAAAAAAATTTAAAAATACACTAGAGTGGAACAACCAAGAAATGTGGGACACTATGGAAAAAAAAAAAAACAAACCTCCACATCATAGGGATAGAGGAAGGAGAAGAATCCCAAGACAGCATTATTGACCAGATCTTCAACAGGAAAATAGAAGAAAATTTCCCCAAACAGAAAAAAAGACAAACCCATACAAATATAAGAAACACGTAGAACACCAAACAGACAAGACAAGAAAAGATTTTCTCCATGCCATATAATTGTTAAAACACTAGATGCTGAAAACAAAGACAAAATACTGAAAGCCACAAAAGAAAAACAACAAGTTACATATAAGGGGAAACCAATCAGAATCATAGCTGACTTCTCAGTGCAAACTATGAAAGCTAGAAAAATGTGGACCAAGTATTCCCAGTACTAAATGACTTTAGATGCCAACCCAGACTACTAAAACCAGCAAAAATGTCAATCATAGTTGAAGGAGAAATAAGAATTTTTCATGACATGAACAAGATGAAAGAATAAATGTCTAAGAAGCCAAAACTTTAGAAAATACTCGAAGCAATCCAAAGAACAGAGGAAAGAAGCAACTATACCTAAGCAATTAAAGACATAAAGCAATGAAATCATAACAGAGTAAATATAAACCTAGACCAAGAATATGCAGACCAAAAATAATGTAAAAAGAAGCAACACACATCTCTCAATAACAACCTTAAATACTAATGGTCTAAACTCCCCAATGAAAGGCATAGACTGGGACAATGGATTAGAAAATTGAACCCTTCTATATGCTGTCTTTAAAAAAACCCATCTCACCCTCAAGGATAGACACCACCTGTATTAGTCAGGGTTCTCTGAAGAAACAGAATCAACAGGAGTAATATATATTTTTATACAACTTATTGATTTGCTCACGTGACAGAACTCAAGGAGTCCAACAATAGCCATACCACACTGGAAAGGCTGAGAATCCAGGGAACTGCTCAGTCAGCAAGGCTGGATATCTCAGTAGTCACAGTCTGGCGTTGAAGGCCCAGTGGATTCCAGGAGATCTACTGGTCTCAGTACACACTGGGATCTGAAGGGTTGATCGCAGCAGCAAGACAAACTCACCAGTGAGAGAGAGCCAAGCCACAGGAAAAAAGGGACCAGCTCCCTCTGCTATGGCCGTTTATACTGCCTACTGGCAGAAGGTAATGCCCACATTTGGGGTAGGCCATCTGGCTTGAGGTAGTCCAATCTAAAGATCCTTTTTCTCTTATTTGTTCCTTAGTCCAGTCAAGTTGACACCCAGGATTAACCATCACACAACCTTAGAGTGTATAGATGGAAAAAAGTATTCCAAGCAAATGGTACAAAGATAAAAGCTGGAGTGGCTATTCTAATATCAGACAAAATAGATAACAAAGTTAAATTAATCAGAAGAGACAAAGAGGGCCATTACATCCTTGTCAATGAACATTGAACAATGAACCATGAAGACTTCACAATCCTAAATGTCTATGCACCAAACTCTGGTGCACCTAAGTTTATAAACACAACTCCACAGGACCTCAAGACACAGATTAGTCCTAACACACTAATAGTGGGAGACTTCAACACCCCACTGAGCCCCTTGGATAAATCAACAGGACAAAAAATGGAGAGACATCAGAATTGAACAATACAATACACCACGTGGACCTCACAGATATCTACAGAGTATTCCACCCAAATACCAGAGAATATACTTTCTACTAAGCACCTCAAAGAACGGTCTCCAAAATCGACCACATACTGGAGAAAAAAAGGAACCTCAATAAATACAAAATGATACAAATTATTCTATTCATTATATCAGACCACAGTGCAATAAAACTCAATATGAACCCCAGAATAAGTCCAACTAGCTACAAGAACACATGGAAACTAAACAACACAATCCTGAACAATGAATGGGTCAGGGAAGAAATAAAGAGGGAAATAAAAGTATTCATGGAACTGAACCAAAAAGACAATACAACACAACAAAACCTGTGGGATACTTTAAAGGCAGTCTTTAGAGGAAAATTCATAGCCCTCAGTGCCCACATTAAAAAAAAAAAAATGGAACAAATAAATGACCTGACACTGCAACTAAAAACACTTGAGAGACAACAAATGAACCCTAAACCCAACAGACAGGAAGAAATAACAAAAATCAGAGCAGAAATCAATGAAATAGAAACAAAGAAAGCAATACGTAAAATCAATGAATCCAAAAGCTGGTTCTTTGAAAAAATAAACAACATAGACAGAACTCTAGCCCAGTTAACAAAAAAAAAAAAGAGCAACTCCAAATCAATAGTATTAGTGATGAAAGGGGAAACATAACAACAGACCAAGAAAAGATCCAGACAATCATACAGGAATATTTCAAAAATCTATACTCGAATAATTTGAAAACCTAAGAGAAATGGATGAATATCTGGAATCCTGGGAACCAACAAAGCTTAACCAAGAAGAGACTGACAGTTTAAACAGACCCATAATATTTGAGGAAATTGAAGATGTAACTAAAAAGCTCCCATCTAAAAAAAGCCCCAGTCCAGATGGTTTCAGGGCAGAATTCTATAAAACATTCAAAGAGGTCCTAAAACCATTGCTACTTAAAATGTTTAGAAGGATACGGAGGGAATTCTTCCAAACTCCTTCTATGAAGCCAGCATCACTCTAATACCAAAGCCAGGAAAAGATGCAAGCAAAAAAGAAAGCTATAGACCCATCTCACTAATGAACATAGATGCAAAAATTCTCAACAAAATACTTTCAAATTGCATACAGACCCACATCAGAAAGATTATCCATCATGATCAAGTTGCATTCATACCAGAGATGCAGGGATGGTTCAACATACATAAATTAATAAATATCATAAAACACATAAATGGACTGAAAGACAAAAACCACAGGATCATCTCAATTGATGCAGAAAAGTCCTTTGACAAGATCCAGCCACCCTTCATGTTTAAAGTCCTAGAGGGGATAGTACTGAAAGGAACATTCCTAAACATGATCAAAGCCATATATAGCGAACCCACTGCCAACATCATCCTAAATGGAGAAAAATTGGAACCATTTCCTTTAAAGGTGGGAACCCGACAAGGCTGCCCCCTATCACCACTCCTCTTCAACATAGTGCTTGAAACACTTGCTAGGGCAATAAGACAAGAGAAGGAAATTAAAGGGGTATTAATTAGAAAAGAAGTTAAGCTATCCCTTTTTGCAGATGATATGATACTTTACCAAAGGGATGCTAAAAACTCCACCAGAAAACTTCCAGAAAGGATTAAGAGTTTTAGTAAATTGTTGGGCTACAAAATTAACCTAGAAAACTCAGTAGCCTTTCTTTACACCAACAATAAAGAAGTGGAGAAGGAATACAAGAAGACCTTCCCATTCACAAGAGCCTCAAAAATAATAAGATACCTGGGAACAAACCTAACCAAAAATACCAAAGACCTCTACAACAAAAAAATTTAACCCCTGAAGAAGGAGACTGAAAATGACATCAAAAGATGGAAAAATCTCCATGCTCATGGGATTAGGAAAATTAATATAGTAAAAATGTTCATTTTACCCCAACTGATACACAGATTCAACAATATCCAAATCAAAATCCCTACGAGCTTCTTCACAGACTTGGAAAAAAAATCGTTACATTCATATGAGAAAACAAAAGACCCTGAATAGCTAAAGCAACTCTGAGTGAAAAAATGCAATACAGGGGAGATTGCCCTACAAGACTTCAAACTATATTACAGGGCCATAGTCATAAAGACAGCCTGGTACTGGCACAAAAACAGACCAGTTGACCAATGGAACAAAATTGAAGATCCAAATTTGAGCTCATACAATTTCAGCCACCTCATATTTGACAAAGGGGCAAACAATGCTCAGTGGAGGAAGGATAGCATCTTCAGCAAATGGTGCTGGCAAAATTGGATCATCATCTGTAGAAGAACAAAATTACAACCCTACCTCTCACCCTGTACAAAAATAAACTCCAAGCAGATCAAAGATCTCAACCTTAAGCCTGAAACCCTGACGGTAATAAGAAAAACTTGGCCACAACCTAAAAGACATAGGCTTAGGAAAAGACTTTCTAAATCAGACAGCAGCTGCTCAGGAAGTAAGGTTAACAGTTGACAAATGGGACCTCATAAAACTCAAAAGCATCTGTACAGCAAAAGAAACAATCAAAGAGGTGAAGAGAAAACCCACAGAGTGGGAAGAAATCTTTACCAGTGACACATCTGACAAAGCATTAACATCAAGAATATATAAACTACTCAAATTTAAAGAAGACAAATTGCCTACTCAAAAGAGGGAGTAAAGAACTGAACAGAATCTTCACCAGTGAGGAATTAAAGATGGCTGAGAAACATCTTAAAAATTGTTCAATATCATTAATAATTAAGGAAATGCAAATTAAAACCACTCTCAGATATCATCTCACTCCAGTATGGCTAGCTAAGGTCAAGAAAACAAAAGACAACAGATGCTGGAGGGTTTGTGGTGAAAGGGGAACACTCATCCACTGCTGGTGGGAATGTAAACTTACACAAACACTATGGGAAGCAGTGTGGTGAACCCTTAGAAGACTGGAATGAGCTTACCACCTGACCCAATCATACCACTCCTGGGTATATACCCCAAAGACTCATCCTACAGCAAAGAAACATACACATCCATGTTTATTCCAGCTCTCTTCACAATAGCAAAAAGCTAGAACCAACACAAATGCCCCTCAACAGACGAGTGGATGACAAAAATGTGGTACATCTACAAAATGGAGTACTATTCAGCCGTAAAGAAACATGGCATTATGAACTTTGCAGGTAAATGGACGGCGCTCGAAGCCATCATGCTGAGTGAAGTAACACAGTCCCAGAAAGACAAACGGAGAATGGTTTCCCTCATTTGTGGATGCTAACACTAAATCCCCCCGAAGAAAGGCAAGCTGAATGACATTATGGTTATATTTTGGTTTCTCTAAAAGCACCTATGTTGTTATAATGCAAATCCTTCAACAGGCTCTAGAATCCACCCACCAATTATTTTCAGACTCTGTAATGACTGTATATGGGTGGAGAGATGTAACCATATTTTAGAGTACTATGAAATTAACAGAGGAAAATGTGAATTCCTAAGCATAAAAAAAGACTGAGAGAAAGATTCAGGACAGTTAAGGCAGAATGCATGATCTGGGATGGGATGGGATGGGGTGGGATGGGGGAAGGGAAAGGGAAATATGCCTGAACTGAAATGAAAAATGATGTATGAAATACACAAAACATCAATAAATAAATTTTTAAAAGTGGTGGCGCATGCCTTTAATCCTAGCACTCGGGAGGCAGAGGCAGGTGGATCTCTGTGAGTTCAAAGCCAGCCTGGTCTACAGAGTGAGTTCCAGGCCAGCTGGGACTACAGGGAGACCCTGTCTCGAAAAGACCAAAACAAAACAAAACAAAACAAAAAAAGACTCAAAATGAACCCTCTACCAGATCCAGCCATACCACTCCTGGGCATATACCAACAAGACTTCACAATAGTCAAATTGCTGGAAACAACCCAAGTGTACCTCAACTGATGAATGGATAAAGAAAAAGTGGTACCTGTACACAATGGAATTCTATGCAGTGGTAAAGAAAGACTACATCATGAAATTTGGAGGTAAAAGGATGGAGCTAAAAGTCATTGTGCTAAGGAAACAACACAGTCCCAGAAAGACAAAGGACATATGGTATCTCTCATTTGTGGGTCCTAGATCCAAATCCTTATTTGTTAAGGCAAACTATTTTTTTCCTTTTTAATAATATAATACCTGATACTACTTTAAAAAGTACATTAAAATATACATCAACGTGTTATGTAATTTAGGAATGCAAACTAATATTTCTTTTTACCTGCCTGCAACTCTACTGTTAAAAGGTGAATCCCTGCTGGGTATGGTGGCCCATGCCTTTAATCCTAGCACTCGGGAGGCAGAGGCAGGTGGATCTCTGTGAGTTCAAAGCCAGCCTGGTCTATAGAGTGAGTTCCAGGCCAGCTGGGACTACAGGGAGACCCTGTCTTGAAAAGACCAAAAAAAAAAAAAAGGTGAATCCCTAAACATGTTTTGGAATTAACCTAAATTTTATTTTAAGATGTCATAATTTTGGTATTTATGTGGAGTATATACATGGATATTTTGGAGTAATAAAATTAAAGGGAACAACAGCAACAAAAAAACAACTTGTTCAAAGAACTTAATGAAACAGTAAACTTCTGTCCCAAACAGTAAACTTTTGCAATGAAAAATTTTAAAAAGACTGAGAAAGGGCTGGAGAGATGGCCTAGCGGTTAAGAGCGCCTACCGCTCCTGCAGAGGACCCGGGTTCGATCCCCAGCACCCACGTGGCGGCCAAGAACCGTCTGAAACTCCAATTCCAGGAGAACTCCAGTTCCAGGGGAATCCGACACCCTCTTCTGACCTCCTCGGCATTGCACGTCACGAGTGCACAAACTTGCATGCAGACAATACATTCATACACATACAGAAATAAATAAAAAAAAATTAAAAAAAAAAGACTGTGAAAAAGATGCAAGATATGTATGGCAGAATACATAAGCTCTAGAGGGGAGGGAGGTATGGAAAGGGTAATGGGTCTAAATTTGATTAAGATACGTTGTATGAAATGTGCAAAAGTATAATAAAAATTAAGAAAAAAATATTTAAAATAATATTAAAATAAGAAAACAGCCTGACGTATAGAAATAAAAATAAGATATTCTACCCACATAATTCCCCTAGTTTTTTTTTTTTTCAGAGATAATGCAATTATAGGTATTCTTCTAGGTATTCTTATCACTTCAATCATTACTCAAATCATTAATATCATTATGTCTGTTTCCTCTTCTCCTCATCTATGAACATACGAAATGAAAATGCATTATAAAACAACCCAGAAATACAGATATCTTGTATAAAGAAGTGAGATTTTAAAAGTTCATTTTCCAAGTTTTTACCATTTAAATGAGTGGATTGGCAATAATAGAATGCAATCACTACGTATCTTCTTTTGCTACAATTGCAGTAATTAAATTGTTCTGAACTGTATATATGCTTGTTGTAAATCACAGTGAATACACAATGAGTATTGATCTTCATTGTACAACTTAATTAAAACTTGTCTGAGAGAAGCCACTAATGAATATAATTAGAGGAAATGTTTGATACCACAGTTAGTCTGGAAGACATTAATTAGATACTAGATATTTTGTGGAAAATGTTTTCATTTCATTATTTATATTTTAAAATAAAGCCACAGAATGAAATTGACATAGCCTTCAAACTCATTTTTCTCACTCAGCTATTAATCATATAATTAGGATGAAGATGAGTAGATTGGTTAGTATTCTAATCAGTAATTAAAAGTGCATTTTCTTTAGGAGATATAAGTCCACAGGGATCAATGAGTGCATAATCTATTGCAAATTCTTTGTTAATATAGAAATGGTAGAACTAAAACTTCACAAACACAGAGTTTTAAAAGTGTTTTTATATAAATTTTTTTCCTTATGTGTATATGTTTGCATCTGTGTTAGAGTATATGTGTAGACGTGCACTGCATGTGGAGGTCAGAGCAGAGTACCAGATTCCCTACATCTGGAGTAACAAATTGTCATCTGATATGAGTAATGGGAATCAAATTGGGTCCTCCTAAAGAGTAGCACATGTTCTTAACCCCTGAGGCAATTCTCCACCCATTGAAATTGTGTCACAAGTAAAAATCACATAAGTAATGGTCAAGCAAAAAACAGACTATAGTATATCCCAAATCTAATTGGCTATTGGCTCTCCCCTTGGAGAAATAACCCATGGCTGATGCCACAAGCTTACATCCTCTACAGGTTAGATGTTATAAGCCACAGTAAGACCCTGTCATATTTAACAGGGGGGAAAATTGTAATTCATGGATTAACATATCCAAACATGTGTCTATGCTAAAGTAACCTACCATAACTATTAGTGCTGCTTAAATACCTATATATCTAATTGCTTGTTCTTCATTAGTAGGATCGAAAGGTTATTCCTGGACAAACTGTCAGCCCATGAAAGGAAACAGCCAGAATTGACCAGAGTCCAAGTCAACAGCTCCAGAGAGAGTGGACTGTTTTACCTCTCATCCACCTGTGCCCCTTTTCTAAGCCTAGGGAACAACCTGCGGAAGAGGGGGCGTGGTAGAATGTAAGGGCTGCGATTGGGGTGAATGGTGAAACTACAGCAATGTAGTCTGGACACTCATTTGATCAACTTGATTGAACAAACAACCTGTCACCCCCCACTGGATGGTGGGGCTGTAGGTGTTTGGGCACAACAGCCTGCAGATAGGTTTTGCATGAAGGATGCTTGTACTCATGGATTATCACTTATAGCTAAAAATAAGAAAAAAAAAACTGAGAGAAAGATGCAGGACAGTTATGGCGGAATGCATGATCTGGGATGGGGTGGGGGGGGGAGGGAAAGGGAAATAAGCCTGAACTGAATTGGAAAAAATGTATGAAATGCACAAAACATCAATAAAAATTAATTAAAAAAAAAACAGACTATATATAAACTTATTCTAAATCATCATAAATATACTTAATTTCATTTCTGGACATTATTAATCTCAATGGCTTCTATAAGGAGAAATACTTTTAAATAGTTTCTTTTCAGAAGAGGTAAAAGTTAGCAACTCATTTTTATTCCGACTAGGGGGATATTATGATCACATAATAATTAAAATAGACTACATGGGAAGGCAAAATCCTCATTTTCACACATTCTAATATTCAGAATTACATATCAGGTAGAATATAAATATGATCATTGTGCTTATAACTTCAAACATTCATAGCTTGCTAAGTATCATTTGATTGCACTTCAGTTTCCTTAATATTTAGTTCATATTAATCAATAAGAACATGAAAATGTGTCTTGGATTCTTCAGAAAGGAATCACAGAGAAATTAATCTATTTTCAGTTACTTGATATTTGAAAAGCAGATTAAAGATATCTGATCGCATCACCATCCTTCTGTGATGAATGAGACCTGGAAAGAATGCATGATCTTTGAGGACAAGAAAGGATAGTTCAGTGCAAGTAGGTATTTTCTTACTGTGTTTCTGTTCTTTCTCTTTCATAATCTTCACACAACAAATATTTACAATGGCAGTCAGTCCTCTACTAGATAGAATGGTGTCAATCAGTAGCAGACTAGATAGGTTCTTTGCACTAAAGAACATAGAATCAAAATCCCATAGGATACAATATGCATTTGATGGATGCTTTGTTATTGATTTCCATTTACCAATATGAGAAAAGCTCTTGGATTCAATTATAGCACACATTTTACTAAGCTCTGAGAACAGACTCTGGATACACAGCTGTCTATCCTTTCTGTATGACTCCAAAACAAATGTGATTTCTTGCTTTCAGGGTAATTTTACAGTTTGTCAACATCTTCAGGAAACAAATAATAGGTAACAGAATGAGTGGAGAAAAAAGGGCCTCTTTCTTATTAAAAAACTAAACTTGGTTAAAAATTCTGTGATAGGTTGAAGGATGTTTCATCCATTACTAATATTTATTAACCTAAAGACAGAAATTCAGTACCAGATGTTTTTCCATATACAGTAAATGGAAGAGAATTATTTCATTTGTAATTCTGAGCAGTGCATGGGCAAAAAAAAATGATTATGTGGAAAGAATGTATTTAGTGTTATATGTCAGATGTTTTGCAAAATAATGTATGTGGGTTCTTTCATCTACCTATCTAACAAACCTATGGTAACATTGGTTTTTCATAACTCTGCTTAGAACACCAGCACAATCAAGAAGTAAGAAAGCATCACACTGAACTGAAGTCTTGGTGGCACACCATGAGCTCTAGTGTCTGTTCCTGCAGTCAACTTCCCCACTTACACACAGGCATAATTGGCTTATTTGCAACTACTTAAGAAGAACGACCCCCAAATAGAATAACGGTCAACACAAATGTCAAAATCACCTGAGAAATCTATATTTCAGGAATTAATTCTCTTTTACCATAGCTGCAAAATACATTTAAAATATGTTGATCAGTTTTATTTTTATTTAATTTTTAATTACCATACAAAGTAACATGTCATATATCATTTTATGCTTAGCTTAGCTTAGATTCTCTCACTAATAACACAGGCTCCTTTCTCCTGTCCCTCTGCCTCTAACCCCTACTTGTGCCTATCCACAGCCAGTATTCCTCTTTGCACTATGTTGTCACTGTATTCTGTTACTTTCCCCAATGTCCTTCCTTAAAGCCTCTTTTTACTTTATTGTAGATCCTGTTCGAGTTCAATGACCTATACACATGGTCAGGCCCACCTAAGCACACATACATAAAAATTAAAAACAAGGATTGACATGAAAGATAATATGCAATGTATATTTTTCTTTCTGAGCCAGGCTTAACTTAATAGACTATTTCTGCTGTCATGTGTTTTCCTGATTTTTTTCATTAATATTTTCATATTTCTTCCTAGATGAAAGAAATGCCGTGGTGTATATTTACCAAGTTTTCATTACATAGTCATCTAGATATAGAAAAGTAAGTTGTTGATTTTTCTTGCTATTGTGAATAGAGCAGCAATAAACATCGATATGCAAGCCAGTATCTTTGTGGTAGGATATAATTCTTTCTGTATTTACCTAGGAGTGGTAGAGTTGGATCATGTTGTAATTTCTTCTTTCTGTTTTGTAGTTTTTGGCATTGTTTGCTTTGTTTGTTTTCCTTTCTAGGAAAAAGTCCACAGTGATTTCTACAATGGCTGTAAAGATTTACAGTTCCACCAAAAATGACTAATGGCTTCTCTTTCCCCACATCCTCTTCATGTGAATTTCTCTTATGTCTGAGGATGCTGAACACTTTTAAGTACATAATGGAAATTTTTATTTCTTCTTTTGAAGACTGTATTTTCAGTACATTGATCCATCTATTAAATGGTAGGGGCAGTTTAACATTTAATTTGCTGTTATTTCTAGTTGGTGCCCATATTGCCAAAGATAATGTGTTGTTTGAATTCTCTCACTATATCATATTGGTATTATTTCATTTTACTTTTATAATGTCAGGATGTGGTTTGCATCCTTCTCTTTGACTCCTTTCTTACTTTATTCATTCCTGCAGTACTTGGGATTGAATCCAAGACATGCTCACCATGGCCTGATGTTCTACCGCTAAGCCGCACTCTTTTATCAGTCATCTGTGTTATCATGTAAAGTTGAAATTAAATTATTGTCATTGTTGTGTTTCATTCTACTGTGTGAGTATATTTCAATCAATGTATGTATCTAGTTACTGTAGATGCATGAGTTAGTTGTATATTTTCTTTTTTTTTGAATTTTCGATTCTTACAAAATTTTGTAAGAATCGAAAATTCAAAAAAAAGAAAATATACAACAAAGCAAATACGGGTCTCCCTGAGTCAAGCAAGACTCCACCGTCAGCACCAGCTACACCTCACCTGCCTGGAAATACTGTGCAGCAGAGGCAGCCATGTGCCTGTATATCCTAAATCTAATTGGCTATTGGCTCTCTCCTTGGAGGAATAACCCATGGCTGATGCCACAAGCCTACATCCTCTACAGGTTAGGAGATGTTATAAGCCACAGTAAGACCCTGTCATATTTATCAGGGGGTAAAAATGTAATTCATGGATTAACATATCATCCAAACATATGTGTCTATGCCAAAGTAACCTACCATAACTATTAGTGCTGCTTAAATACCTATATATCTAATTGCTTGTGCTTCATTAGTAGGATCGAAAGGTTACTCCTGGACAAACTGTCAGCCCATGAAAGGAAACAGCCAGAATTGACCAGAGTCCAAGTCAACAGCTCCAGAGAGAGTGGACTGTTTTACTTCTCATCCACCTGTGCCCCTTTTCTAAGCCTAGGGAACAATCTG
>VZQC01012814.1:470648-481092 GCA_009823505.1 Rhizomys pruinosus
TTTTTCATACAATATAATTTAATAGTATTTAGATGCATTCCCCTACCCTCACTTCCTCTTATTGCCTTGTGCCCAATTTAATGTACTCCATTAAATATAACTTGTGTTTCCAAATGTCCTGCAGTATGAGTCCATCCACTGGAATCTGGTTATCTTACCAAGAGTCCATGCTTGAAAGTGACTGCCTCTGCCTCTCCAAACAGCCATTTGCTACCGTCATTTGCTTAGGTAGGGTTGGAGTTTCTTATCTACTGCCTCGTTTCTTTGCTAAGATTTTGTTTGATTTGAGTCCCATGGACTTGTTCATCCTGCTACCATTTCTATGAGTTCATATGAGTAACTGAGTAGCTGTCTGGAAAACTTTCTTTTTAATCATTCACCACCTCTGGCTTTTAGGGTATTTCCACCTTCTCTTCCAGAGCGATCCCTGATCTTTGGGTAGGGTGAGGTGTAATATTCAGGGATCAGTGCTCTGCACCCTCTAGTTCTCTGAACATTGGCTAGTTGTGGGTCTCTAATCACTATCTGCTGATATCAATGTCATGTACCAGGATCCATCATAGAGTACGGGCTTTAATAAGCCCAGCTAAATAATGAGTGACTTATCTCATAATAGTTATGCCATTATTGGACTGGTGCCTTTTGAGTTCTGGTTCTGTGGGTGTACTTACGTTGCAAATAATTACAGATATGCATGCATGAGGTGTGTGAATCAATTTATACTTTAATCATTTACATTTAAAAATATGACTGAAATAATCTATAGGCCTCAGTTTTTTTGTTGTTTTGTTTTGTTTTTATGTGTATGACTGTACTGTAGGTTGGTGCAACCATGTCATGCAATGCTACGGAGGTCAGAAGAGGGCATCAGATTCCCCTGGAACTGGAGTTAAAGACAGTTCTTAGCCGCCATGTGGGTGCTGGGAATTGAACCAGGGTCCTCTGTAAAAGCAGTCAGTGCTCTTAACCCCTGAGCCGTCTCTCCAGCCCCAAGCCTCAGTTTTTAAATGTAATAAAGACATCACCCCTTAAATATAAGACCGTGTTAGGTTGGACACAGAAAAAAAGTTCTCTTCAGTTGGAAAAACACCTCATCACTGAGGCAGAGGTGATCTGATTTATGATTTAAGGTTAACCTTTGGGTCTAAATGTATTAACAGAGGCTGAACATGATAAGGAAATGGCCAAGTGACATCTACAAAGGGACTTCTCCTGTCCTTGGAGCAAGAAAAATGGTAATGGACTATTTCTTATAGATATTACATATTTAGAATATCATTTAATATTTCTTTTGGAATAAGTTTCACAAGTTTCATGAAGCTTCACTCTCTTCCATTTGGGGGAGTTTTAATTTGGTAAAATGTATGCTTTAAAATGGGAAGGCTTGGGGCTGGAGAGATGGCCTAGCAGTTAAGAGCACTGACCGCTCTTGCAGAGGACCCGGGTTCAATACCGAGCACCCACATGGCTGCTGAGAACCATCTGTAACTCCAATTCCAGGAGAACTCCAGTTCCAGGGGAATCCGACACCCTCTTCTGACCTCTGCGGCATTGCACAACAAGGGTGCACAAACCTACATGCAGACAGTACATTCATACACATAAATAAAAATAAAATTAAATTAAAAAATTTTTTAAATGGGAAGGCTTTAAAATTTTTCCATAACAATGGAGATAACAAAAAAAGGACTCACAATAATAATTTGCCCATGAAATGCATGCTTTTGAATTATGAGAGCTATAAACACCCCAAGCCAGAACCATTATCATCCAAATGTCTATGTTTCCCTTGTATCATTTACATCCAGGGGCTAAAGGCCAAATTTTGCCTTGATACTTTTCAAGCCATTGAAAATCTCTACAAAATAAGTCTTGTTAAGCACTATCTCTACTTTCGTTACATTATAAAGATGGAATAAAATAGAATTAAGAATGTGAAAAAATAAGGTACAGGAATGATGCTCAGCAGACAAGAGCACTGGCTGTTTTTGCAGAAGACCCATTAAATTCCCAGCACCCACATTGCAGCTAACAACTGTCATGTAACTCCAGATCCAAGGGAATTGAACACCTTCTGTTCAGGCACTGCACAATATGGGTGCACTTACCTACATGGATACAATACACTCATAATCATAAAAATATTACATAAAATAAAACTTTTTAAAAGAATGAAAAAAAAGGCCAATTTTTCCTCATCTGACCACCATCTGCTGCTGATATTTGCTTAGCCAAGTTTGGGCTTTGCTATCCATTTCTACAGACACTATAAATAGCCTCAGGATAGGCTGACTAGAGCTCTGGGAGGAGCTGGCACAGTGGAGTAATTTGGCACAATGGACTGTAGTACAAATGACAGAAGGTGTAGTGGGGGCTGAGGGAGGATGTCAAGGGAGAAGTTGGTGTAATGGAGATTAAGGCTGAAGGAAAAATCATGTATGCAATAAATAAAAATTCAATAAAATAAAATAGAGGATGTGAAAATAAATTTTGAGCTTATTTATATATTTTAGACTTCAACCACAGCTTGAAGTACAGCTGGCTGACTTTCATTCTACAAGGCATCTTTTCAGTCTGTTGACAGATTCTTCTACTGTGCAGAAGCTGTGTAAAATCATAAAATCCTACTTGTCAATTCTTGGATTTATTTTCTATGCTATTGAGTTTCTATTCAGAAAGTTCTTTTTTTTTTTTTTTTTTTTTTTAGAGTGTATGAATGTACTGTCTGCATGCAAGTTTGTGCACCCGTGTCGTGCAATGCCGCGGAGGTCAGAAGACAGTCTCGGATTCCCCTGGAACTGGAGTTCTCCTGGAATTGGAGTTTCAGACGGTTCTCGGCTGCCATGTGGGTGCTGGGGATCGAACCCGGGTCCTCTGTAAGAGCGGTCGGCGCTCTTAACCGCTAGGCCATCTCTCCAGCCCCTCAGAAAGTTCTTACATATAACTATAACTGATGGATTTTCTCTGCTTTCTCTAGCTGTTTAAGCATTTCAGGTTTTATATTAAGTTGTTTGAGCTACTTTGATCATGTTTTGTTTTTGTTTTTTGTTTTTTCTTTTTCTGAGGCTGAGGGACATAGATCTAATTTCATTTTGCTACAAGTGGATATCCAGTTTTCCCAGCATCATTTATTGAATAGGCTTCCTTTTGGGGTGTATGTTATTTAACTCTTGCTCAAAATTATATTTTCATAATTATGCGAGTTTATTTTGGAGTCCTTTACTAAATTATCTGGGTCTAGAAAGCATTTTTTGAGAATTTCATATATAAATACCGTGTGTACCCATCCCTTTCTGTCCAACGCTTCCCATGTCATTCCCATTTGCTATCAATTTTGTGCCCTTTTCTTTAATTATATAAATAAATACATATGATTATATGAGTGTTCATGTCTCTCTGCGTGTTTGTGTGTGTGCGTGTGTGTGTGTGGGGGGGTGTATACCTATTAAGCATACACCACTTGGTACTCATATGTACATTTATTTAGGAGCTAAGCATTTGGGACCCATGCTCCAGCTCTCAACATCCAGTGACTGGCTGCAGTTGATCAGCTCCAGATGGACCCTTGTGATTGATCTTTCCTCCATTCACATGGACATGCCACTGCTGTTTTGTCCTTATGCTGGTCTTCTTTAGGCAGTTAAGTTGTTGAGGCTTCATGGGTGCAGCTTCCTTTCATATCTAGAAGGCATTATCTAGCAGCAAGAGTCTTGGTCCTTCTGGCTCTTACAATCTCATTTTCCCATTTTTCCTTATGTTTTTGAGCCTTAATATTAGAGGCTGCATTTTAAATAAATATATTCAAATTAAACCTCACACTTTCTTGGAGTGAAGTCTTATCTATTTTCTCTGCAAATCTTATTATAGAAAGAGTGGTCAACGCCCCTATCAATACTATCACATTGCTGTATTTACCTGACCCGTTATAATTTCTCTATACAATCTTTTCTATTCTATCTAAATGTCAGTATCAATTTCATTAGTGATAGTCAGGTACCACTCAGATACTACTTTGCCTAATGTTTGGCAGAATTTGTGCAAATCATCATTAAAAACTGAGTACATCTTCTTTTCAATGACAATAATTTTCTTTGATTTTCTTCAACATATTGGCCTCTTCTAATTTTCTGAATTAATCCCTCATCTTTACTATTGTTTAGTTTTTATTTTGTGACTTGTCTCCAGTTGTTATACTATATTAATAGATCTTGGTTTGGATCTGATGACCCAATAAGCAGGATTTTTGAAAGAGCAGAAGACATGGAGTCAGTGCATACATACTAATACAGACCCCTAAGGTGGATAAGGTTTAGTAAGTTTGTTTTTCTCATTTGGTAGGTGTGGTGGTTTGAATGATAGTCATAGGCTTTAAATATTCAGACATTTTGTCTCCAGTTGGTGGCACTGTTCTTGGAAGTCTTAGAAGGTGTGGTCATGCTGGAGGATGTAGGTCATTGGGGGAGCTTAGTGAGTTTAACAAGCCTTTTGGTCTTTGGTCTCTTTCTCTCTTGATGGTGTTTATTGTGAGATGTGAACCTTGGCTTTCTGCTCCAGCTCCAGCTCCAGACGCCATGCCTCCCACCACAAGGGACTCTAATTCTGTGGAAACATCAATCATAAGCTCAAATAAACTCTTCCTTTTATAAGTTCACTTGGTCATGTTGGTTTTATCACACCAACAGAAAAGTGACTAATATAGTTATTTGATACCAGAGAGTGGGCTGTTGGCTGTGAAGAACCTGACCATGTGGATGTTTGGAGAAATGTGGAATACTCTGGAACTTTGGGCTAGAAAAGCTGTTGACTACTTTAAGCAGAGCTTAATGGGCCATTCTAGTAGAAGCCTGGAAGAAAGAATTGCTGCAAAAAATGTAGTTCCAGAGGAAAATAAAGACTTAGACAGCAACTGGGATATTTTGATAAAGAGTCTGGCAGCAGTTTGCTAACAGCCCAAATGCTTGCCTGATTCTGTTGAAAAGCAATAGACTAATGTCTTTGGTGGAGGATATTTCAAGAAAGCCTAATGTAGAAATGGTGGCATGGCTATTAAAGGTGAATATTGTACAGATCTACAGTGAAGAAGAGCAGATGGGGTGGAAAGAAATGGATAATGTACAGTTTGGATCTGAAAACTGCACTAAGAAGATTAAAAGTGGGGCCAGGCAAGTGAAGGAAAGGCTCCCTTTGATAAGGAGATTAAAGTGATTAAGGAGGGGCCTAGCTATTTACAAGTAAACAATGGAAAAAGTGAGACTAAAGTGATTAAGGAGAGCCCTCAAGTAAACAGAAGCTGTTCCTTCAGGGCAAGACCACACCCAGCTAATCCTCCAACTTTTGAAAGGAAAATACTGAAATGATTTTCTGCTCCAACAAGTCCAGGGCAGAAGGGATCTCCCGAGACCAGCTGAAGCAAGTGCAGGTAGGTAGGTAAGAGCTGGGTGCTTCAGCAAGGCTGATTGCTGATTGAATTAAAGTAGTTAATCCATTAATTCAGTTGTTTTGGTATAAAAGATAGGGTTGTGTGAGTCTTGAGATCAGAGAACTCTCCTGAGACCAGCTGAAGCACAGGTACCCCCCACCCCATGCCTGCCAACTGGGATTACAAAGGCATCTAAATGAGGCAAGCAAAGCAAGCCTTCAACAGAGTGAAGAGACTTTTAGGACACACATTGGAATACAGGCAAGGAGAAGCCCATATGCCAGGAGCAAGAAGAAGAGACAACATGGGAAAGGGGCAGGATGATCCGAAACCAAGCTCTACCAACTCTATGGAAGCTTTCTCCAGTGGGATCCCCATGGGGATGGCCCAGGACACAGATATCAGAAACACAATTGGGAACATATTTAAAGAACTACAAGATTATAAAGAGCAGATCAAAGAACTAAGAAAAGAGAATGAAGAACTCAAGAAGGACCTAGAGAGAGAAAATGGCAAACTCCAGAAGGAAGTAGAAACACTGAAAAGATCCCATGCTGAAAAAGATAAGGAAACCAACCAGGGAAGCAAAGAGCTACAGGAAGAGATTGAGAAGCTCAAAAAATAAGTAGAAATACTAAAGAAATCAGAAGAGGAAATGAAAAAGGAAATCAAACACTCATCCAATCCTTAGGAAAGGAATGTAAAAAGCCTCAGAAGCAGAATGGAGGAAGCAGAACAAAGAATATCAGACCTGGAAGATAACACAGAACAACTAAAAACTTCAATGAAGGATTATGAAAAATTTAAAAATACACAAAAGTGGAACAACCAGGAACTGTGGGACATTATGAAAAGATCAAACCTCTGCATCATAGGAATAGAGGAAGAAGAAGAATCTCAAGAGAATGGTATTGAGCAGATCTTCAACAGAATAATAGATGAAAATTTACCCAAACTAAAAAAAGACAGATGGATAATAAGGTGAAAGGAAGCAACACAAACCTATCAGTCATAGCCCTAAATATTAATGGACTAAATTCCCCAATCAAAAGACATAGACTGAGAGATTGGATTAGGAAACAGAATCCATCTCTATGCTGTCTACAAGAAATACATCTTAACTTCAAGGACAGGCACCAACATAAAGTGAAAGGATGGAAAAATTATTCCAAGCAAATGGTACCAAAAAGAAATCAGGTGTTGCTCTTTTAATATCAGAAAAAATAGACTTCAAAGTAAAAGAAATCAGAAGAGACAAAGAAGGCCGCTACATTTTTATCAAAGGAAAAATTCACCAAGTAGATTTCACAATTATGAATATATATGCACCAAACTCTGTTTCACCAAATTTGATAAAGACAATTCTCCAAGACCACAAGCCACACACTAACCCCAGTACACTCAGAATAGGGGACTTCAATACCCCACTGAGTCCTTTGGATAGTTCACCATGACAAAGAATAAACAGAGAGACATCTGAACTGAACAATATGATACACCAAATGGACCTCATAGACCTCTACTGAATATTACACCCTAATATCACAGAATACACTTTCTTCTCAACACCCCATGGAACATTCTCCAAAATCAACCACATACTGGGACACAGAAGAAACCTCCACAAATATAAAAAGCTTAAAATAATTTCATGCATCCTATCAGACCACAATGCAATGAAGCTCACTATCAACACCAGGATAAGTGTGGTTATGCAGGAGGAAGTAGGTTATTGGGGGCAGGCTTAGTGAGTTTAACAAGCCTTGCAGTCTCCAGTCTCTTTCTCTCTTGACGGTGCTTATGGCGAGATGTGAACCTCGGCTTTCTGCTCCAGCTCCAGCTCCAGCTCCAGACGCCATGCCTCCCACCACAAGGGACTCTAATTCCCTGGAAACATCAATCATAAACTCAAATAAACTCCTCCTTTTATAAGTTCATTTGGTCATGGTGGTTTTATCACAGCAACAGAAAAGTGACTAATACAGTTATTTGGTACCAGAGAGTGGGCTGTTGGCTGTGAAGAACCTGACCATGTGGATGTTTGGAGAAATGTGGAATACTCTGGAACTTTGGGCTAGAAAAGCTGTTGACTACTTTAAGCAGAGCTTAATGGGCCATTCTAGTAGAAGCCTAGAAGAAAGCATTGCTGCAAAAAGTGTAGTTCCAGAGGAAAATAAAGACTTAGACAGCAACTGGGATATTTTGATAAAGAGTCTGGCAGCAGTTTGCCAACAGCTCAGATGTATGCCTGATGCTGTTGAAAAGCAATGGACTAATGTCTTTGGTGGAGGATATTTCAAGACAGCCTAATGTAGAAATGGTGGCATGGCTATTAATGGCGAATATTGTACAGATCTACAGTGAAGAAGAGCAGATGGGGCAGAAAGAAATGTAGATGTACAGTTTGGATCTGAAAAGTGCACAAGGAAGATTAAAAGTGGGGCCAAGGCAAGTGAAGGAAAGTCTCCCTTTGATAAGGAGATTAAAGTGATTAAGGAGGGGCAGAGCTATTTACAAGTAAACGATGGAAAAAGAGAGATTAAGGTGATTAAGGAGAGGCCTCAAGTAAACAGAAGTAGTTCCTTCAGGGCAAGACCACGCCCAGCTAATCCTCCAACTTTTGAAAGGAAAATACTGAAAGGATGTTCTGCTCCAACAAGTCCAGGGCAGAGAAGAGTTGCAAATGTTGTGGAAATAGCCCAGGGTCCGTCCCAAACTTGCAGCCAAACTCGGCAGTTTCATTCACATGGTGCTGGCTTTAGAGGCATGAAGTTTGCAAGAGTGAAGGGGTCATCACTTCTTCCTCCGTGCTTCCAGAGAGCCACAGAGGCCAGGCAGAGTGGAGCAGGGGCATCTCTGAATAAAGAAGGCCTTGACAGGCCATTGCATGAAGCTGTGAATGTGAAGCCTCATTGGCAGTGAAGACCCCAAGAAGACATTCGAGATGCCAGAGCTGTGAGATATTTGCCAATGAGAGCTGCATACAGGGAGTGGTACCAGCCTAAGGAAGAGATCCATGTTGCAAGAAAAGCTGGAAGAGCTGAGCCATCTAAGCCCTTTGGAAGTAAAACCCCAGAAGCCATACAAGGAGCTACTGGACTTGGTGTTTTCCCTGCTGGTTTTCGGTCTTGTTTTGGTCCAGTATTTCCTCACTATGCCTCTATTCCTCCCTTTTGGAAAGGGAATGTGTATTCAGTTCCACTGTACATTGGGAGTATGTAATTTGTCTTTTGATTTTACAGGAGCTTACAGATAAGAGATTGGTCTGTGTCTCAGAAGAGATTTTGGACTATAGACTTTTGAATAGAATTGAGATTGGTAAAGACTATGGGGACTTTTAAGGTTGGACTAAATGCATTTTGCATTTTGTATGGTCAGGAGCCTATGGGGGCCAGGGAGTGGAATGTGTTGGTTTGAAAGAGAGTGTCCCCCCATAGACTTTAAGTATTCAGACATTTTGTCTCCAGTTGGTGGCACTGTTCTTGGAGGTCTTAGAAGGTGTGGCCGTGCTGGAGGAAGTATGTCATTTGGGGGCAGGCTTAGTGAGTTTAACAAGCCTTGTGGTCTCCAGTCTCTCTCTCTGCTTCCTGTGCTCATTGGGAGATGTGACCCATGGCTTGCTGCTCCAGCTCACCCACTATGCTTCCTGCCACAATGGATACTAATTCCAGGTAACAGTCAATGGTAAGCTCAAATAAACTCTTCCTTTTATAAGTTCCCTTGGTCATGGTGGTTTTTTTACAGCAACAGAAAAGTGACTAATACAGTAGGCATTTCACAAAGCTGTGATTACTAATATATGTACTTTTAGCTCTATGAAAGAATACAATAAAAGAGCTCATGAACTTGCAAATCTTCAATTATGATCTAAATGTTAATGACACCCAATTCCACAATTCACCTCTCTATCCCAATATATTATCAGGTTAAAAATATGCCCTAATAAAAATTAATAGTTTCTATTATGTAGCTATCCCAAATTCCATTTTATTTAAAATGAAAAATGTCTTTCATGTTAAAATAAAAAAAAAAAAAACAGAATTAACAAAAATAAAACACTTTATCTCCTGCTCCCAACATAAAGAACAGCAATGGATTGTTCTGCCAAGGAGATGTTGGCCAGGGGATCCAAGCCCCCCACCCCAAAAGGTAAAGGCTTATTGCCTGTTAACTGAGATACCTGCAAGAAGAAAGGCCCGCCCTGCTGTCAATGACCTGAAGTAAGCAAGGGAAGATTGTATCGAGACCACACTTGCAAGTACACAGTTGGTCTCTGGAATACCAGGGAGTGTTACCAAAGGCCATTGAACTAATAAAGCAAATGTTGGTCTCCTTGAGTCAAGCAAGACTCCTCCACCAACATGAGCTACACCCCACCTGCTTGGAGATACTGTGCAGCAGTGGCCGACATATGCCTATATATCCCAAATCTATTTGGCAATTAGCTCTCTCCTTGGAGGAATAACTCATGGATGTTGCCACAAGCTTATACTCTCTAGTGATTAGGAGATGTTATATGCCATAGTAAGACCTTGTCATCTTTCACAGAAAAAAAAAAGTAATCCAGGGATTAACACACCATCCAAACATCTGTGTCTATACCAAAGTAACCTACCATAGTAACTAGCAATGTTTAAATACCTATATATCTAATCACTTGTGCTTCATTAGTAGGATTCAAAAGTTATCCCTGGACAATCAGCCCATGAAAGGAAACAGCCATAAATGATCAGAGGCCAAAATGATATCTCCTGACAAAGTAGACTGTTGTGCTTCTTGTCCACCTGTGCCCCATTTCTAAGCCTAAAGAACAATCTGCGGAAGAGGGGAAGTGATAGAATGTAAGGGCTGTGATTGGGGTGAATGGTAAAACTAGGACAATATAGTCTGGACACTTATTTGATCAACTTGATTGAACATTCAAGCCCCACCAGCTGAATGGTGGGAGCCTTGGGCTGTGTAGGCTGGGGCACAACTGCTTGCAAATTGAATTGGCTTTATATGAAAAATGCTCGTACAAAAAAA
>VZQC01012814.1:484117-573662 GCA_009823505.1 Rhizomys pruinosus
TATATATATATATATCCCAAATCTAATTGGCTATTAGCTCTCTCCTTGGAGGAATGACTCACAGCAGATGCCACAAGTTTATGTCCTCTAGTAGTTGGGAGATATTATAAGTCACAATAAGAACTTGTCACCCATTAAAGAGAAACCACAGTTTGTGGATTAGCATACCATCCAAGCATCTGTGTCTATGCTCACAGCTTAGCTTGCCATAATAATTAGTACTGCTTAAATGCCTATACATACAGTTGCTTGTGCTTTGTTAGCAGGACTAAAAAGGTATCACTGGATAAGCTGTCAAGCCATGAAGGGAAACAACCTGAACAGACTAGAGTCCAAAATGACAACTCCAAAGAAAGTAGACTGTTTTCTTCTCACCCACTTGTGCCCCTTTCCCGAAGCACAGGGAACAAATTGAGGAAGAGGAGGCGTGGTAGAATATAAGGGCTGCAGAGAGATAGGGGTGAATCATGAGACTACAGCAATATAGTCTGGACTCGTAATTGATCAACATTCCTGTGCATACAAGCTTCTCCAACTGGATTATGGGAACCTTGGGTTGTTCAAAATTTGGACATAGATACTTGCAAAATGCACCAATTACCTAATTGTATGGCAAACTGAGTAACACCAATGTTATCTGCAAATAACTGTTATTATATTGTAGAATCCCTTAAAAATAAACAAATAATAATAATAAAAAAGAACAGAACTAGTCCATCCAGAAATCAGAATAATCTTTCTTCCCCTTCACCTTTATGAATACATTGAGTAACTGAAAATATGACAGGTTTCACACATGTTATTTAAAATTATCTTTAAGTCCTGTTTCATTCTACACTATATCTAATCTAAGCAAATCCTTTCTGGTGGAATAGGAATTTATTCCAGTTCCATTACTGTATTTGTCCTATTAAATCATTTCTCTACAATGAGATGTGAGGTGATTCTTCAAGGAATGAAATGTTTTAGTCTATTGTTAAAGAACAACAACACAACCACAAAAACAAAACAAATAACCAAAAAGCATTCCTGTCTTCGAAGTGACTGTGTAGTTCTTGGACCAGATAACAGCCACCTAAAGCAAATATGGAGAATCTGCAGGAGAGCAAAACTTGCAGATTAGGTTTGGCAAACTGAAGAGATGGGAAGTGAGTTCTGAACTATGTCACAGCACTGTGACTTGTAAACTTGAAACTTGCTTCTCCTGGGAATTGCTTTTATGTAGGGAAATCAATTTTGTTGCTTAATCTGGAGGACATCATTATTGCTGTTACTGGTAAAGTGGTATATCCTAACTGATACACATTTCCAGTTGTCACAGGATAAAGGCAACTTTATTGTTTCCTTTGAGAGTCTTCAATCATGTTTTGATATCAACACAAGTCTTATCACGGAAATCATATGACCTTCACCACTGTTTTACCTGAACACTCAGATTCATCTTTGAATCTAACAGAAATTTCACTTGTACTTAGCAATTTCAAAGTTAATCTGGAGTACAAGAAACTTGTCAAAATTAATTAAAGAAAAGATAATTTATGTGATTGTAAGGTATTTCATATAACCGCTGATCACCAAATTTAAACAGTGCTTTTATTTATTTCAAAATATTCATTGTTATTCATTTTTTAAGATTTATTTTTATTAGAGTACGCATGTGTTCCTGTATGCCTGTGTGTGCCACAGATTTTGTAAATGCCAATAAGATCACAGGAGAGAATTTTATTCTCCAGAACTGGAGTTATAGATGGCTGTAAACTTCCTGATGTAGGTGTTGAGTCCTCTGAAAGAATAATATACGCCCATAACCATTTAGCCATCTCTTCATCCCCTCACTATTCGTTTTTGTTCCTCTTTATTCATTAAAAAAAATACTTTTCATCATCATTAGAAGGTGAACTTTCTACTTTTCAAATGCAATCATTAATATTCATACTTTGAAACACATATCTATCATGGAATGACAATCAATGAAAAAGAATTTAAGAATTATGAATTGGTAAACAACTCTAGCAGGGTAAATCCAATAAGATGAAACAACAAATTCAGAACTCATGCTTCTGGTGTTCTGTACAAAAGTCTTAGGCAAAGTTAACACAAAACTTCATGGACAGCTAAATTATGAGAAAGGAACAGCCTGTTACATTCAGAAGACAAATTACATGAAAAGTGCAACACATGTTATCACTGTTTTACTTGACCAGTGTGGAAACTGAACTTGAGAAGTCTCATGCATTGTTTCTTTTTTTATAATTTTTTTATTGATGCTTTGTGCATTTCATACATCATTTTCCAATTCAGTTCAGGCATATTTCCCTTTCCCTTTCCCTTCCCCCCCACCCCCACCCCATCCCAGATCATGCATTCTGCCATAACTGTCCTGCATCATTCTCTCAGGTTTTTTTTCATTTTTTAGCTATAAGTGATAATACATGAGTACAAGCATACTTCATGTAAAACCAATTTGCAGGCCGTTGTGCCCAAACCCCCACAGCCCCACCATCCAGCGGGAGGTGAGGGGTTGTATGTTCAATCAAGTTGATCAAATGAGTGTCCAGACTACATTGCTGTAGCTTTATCATTCACCCCAATCTCAGCCCTTACATTCTACCATGCCCCCTCTTCCGCAGATTGTTCCCTAGGCTTAGAAAAGGGGCACAGTTGGATGAGAAGCAAAACAGTCCACTCTCTCTGGAGCTGTTGTCTTGGATTATGGTCAATTCTGGCTGTTTCCTTTGATGGGCTGACAGTTTGTCCAGGAATAACCTTTTGATCCTACTAATGAAGCACAAGCAATTAGATATAGAGGTATTTAAACAGCACTAATAGTTATGGTAGGTTACTTTGGTATAGACACATATGTTTGGATGATATGTTAATCCATGAATTCTCTACAGGTTAGATGTCATAAACCACAGTAAGACCCTGTCATATTTAACAGGAAAAAATGTAATTCATGCATTGTTTCTATTCTAAAGAGGACTATCAACCTTGAAAGACATAAGAGACTTAAGAAGACTTCCTATCAGAGAAGGTCCTCACTTAACTTCTGTTTAGTTACACATGATCATATATATAGCTATTATATGAACATGATCCCTCAATAAAGAAAAATGTGTAGGTTCTTAACACTTTAAATAAATGTGTTTATACACAATTAAGTTTGGAAATACTTTGTTGCATAGATAACACTCATTATTCTTGTCATTGGTTTTGTTTCTATATAACCTTGGGGAAAATATTTTTAGTTTCTAGACTTCAGTTCTCATATCAGTAACGTCAGTGATTGAACTTATAAAATGTATATATTTCTGTACTGACACATTTTAATCACATAATCTTAACAATAATCTTTTAGTATGGTTTGTGACTCATTTTACAGATAAGGAAATTGATGTTGAGAAAAGTTAAATAGGCCAATGGCCTAAGGTCTCAGAACTAATAAGTACATAGGTAAATCTAAATCTGAGTTATCTAACTCAAAGGCTTTTTCTCTTGCTTTTATATTGAACTTGATCCAATGTCTGATTTGCTGAATACAATATCTTTGAAACTTTAAGCACTTATATTAGTGGGTCTTAGTAAATTAGAGGATCACAAACAGTATGCTACAGAACCCAGCCTTTATTGCAATGACCTCGACATATTGTATATAAGATGAAAATGTGGGCTGGGAAATTTAATCAATTAAAGCATTTGACTTGCAACCATGAAGATCTTAGTTCAATCCCCATAACCCAAATAAAAATGCCAAGTATGGGGGTGTGCAACTATAATCCAAATACTGTGGAGATAATTCTCTGGTGAGTTTCTGAGTTCCCATCTCAAAGATGCTGCAGCACATCCCCAACTCTGATATACAGATTTCCCCCTGGCCTTTACATATATGCATATAAATGCACCTGCATATATGCATGAACATGCACACACAAAAATACACATTTTTTCTCAAAAAATTAATCTAGACAGATAACATTAGTCTCACTGTGAGGAAATCACAATTTGTATTGAATTTTTGTCAGCAAGTTTGAAGTTGTAATAAACAGAAGAGTAAAGAACAAAGTAATGACAAGTTCTTTCCTTCCTTAATCTTCATTACAGATATCTGATATCCTTTAAAAACATGAACATAGGGTATATATTTCTCCAAATATACTTTATCCTTAAAAGTGAAAGAGAAGTAAGAGGTACTAAAATAAAATGGATGATATTCTTCGAAAACCGGTTCTGTGCTTTGAATCATTCCTAATTGTCCTGTATGCTTTACTGTAGTATATCAAGTTATAAAATAAACTGTACAATCATTAGATTCCCAGCCAAAGATTAGTATAAATGATTACTGGGTTTGAATATGTGCTAATATAGAAAGTTTCACAAAATCATATCTGTTTGTTTTTGTTTGCTAGTTTGTTTTTAACATTTCTTAAATTTTATCTTCTGACCTGGCAGCCTAGAGGCCCTGTGCGCATGCAGGCAGACAGGGTAGAAGACACCTGGTGGCCAGGAGGGCTTCCATGCATGCAGGCAGATTGGGTATGGGGGGTTCATATCTGCTGGCAGTTTCCAGTGACCAACATCCACTCCAGCTGCCTACCCGCAGGTCCCAGCAGACCAGACAAGGCAGACCCACCCAAGATGCCAGCTCATGGGCCACAGCTTCAGATCTGGCTCAGCTAACAGCAGCTGCAGTGCTCCTGATAGGGGAGACAGAGCTCTACCTACCAACCCTGAGGCCAGAATCCCAAGAGAGCAACTCCATACCCAGCAGCTGAGAAAGAATCCCAAAGGCCAATATGGCTGGCTCCTGTGATACTCCAGAATCCCAACCCATTGGCTAGGGACATCGTGGGCCACTTCCCCAGCTCCAAGTTAAGCTTTCCTGGCCCCCGACCCAGATGCAGATGCTTGCAGCCCACCCGGAGGAACCATTAGTCCTACCTCAAGTGGAGTGATGTTTAAGCTGACCTGATTATTACCTGTCCTGGGTTCCTGGAGAAAGTCCAGATAGAAGGTGAGAACTAGCTGGTCCCTCCAGTAGAAAATCTAAAGTGAAAACCAGAATCGTAGACCATCCAGTCTTTCATAAGAAGACCATGAAGACAACCAAAGAAAATAAGCAAAGTCAGTCTTCAACACAGCTAAGAAACAATTGAATATCCTAAATGAATACAAACCACAAAACAAATCCACATGCCAAAATCACTATGAAGCAATAATAACATGAAAATCCCAAGTCCAATCTGGTACAAGACTGACACAGTAAAGACTCCCAAGAAGAAACCCAGGACACAGATCTTAGAAGAACTATCATATACTCTAAGAATTCAATGAACTTAAAGAATGCAATGGATTTAAAGAATGCAGAAAGAAATGGATCAAAAAACTAGAAGGAGACAAAGATAGGCTAAAAAAGAAAATAATAAACTTCAGGGAGAGGTGGAAATACTGAAGAAAACTCAAGCTGAAATAAAAGAATCTGAACACTCATCCAGTCAACAGGAAATGACAGGAGAAAGCATCAGTAACAGAATGAATGAAGTGGAAAATAGAACATAAACACTGGAAGATAACATGGAAATACTGGAAAGGTGAAGCAAAGATTATGAAAAATTCAAAGAAACACGGGAAATACAGGACATCATGAGAAGACCTACCCCCCCACATCATAGTTATAGAGGAAGAAGAATCCCAAGAAAATGGTATCGACCAGATCTTCTACAGAATTATAGAATACCCCCAAACTGAAGAAACACATACCCATATGTATTAGTCACTTTTCTGTTGCTGTGAGAAAACACCATGATCAAAAGGAACTTATAAACGGAAGAGTTTATTTAATCTTATGATTGATGGTTCCAGGGAATTAGAGTCCATTGTGGCGAGAGGCATGGCGGCTGGAGCAGCAAGCCATGGGTCACATCTCACAAAGAGCACAGGAAGCAGAGAGAGGGCGACTGGGACCACGAGGCTTGTTAAGCTAATTAAGCCTGCCCCCAGTGACATACTTCCTCTAGCACAGCCACACATTCTAAGACCTCCAAAAACAGTGCCACCAACTGGAGACAAATGTCTGAATACTTACAGCCTATGGGGGACACTCATTCAAACCACCACACCTTACAAATACAAGAAGCACATAGAACACCAAATAGACAAGACCAGAAAAGAAATTCCCCATGCCATGTCATAGTAAAAACACTAGATGCCCAAAAGAAAGTCAGAATACTAAAAACTAAAAGAGGAAAACAAGTCATGTATAAAGGGAAAGCCATCAGAATTACAATTGACTTCGCTTTTTTGTTACATTTTTTTGAAACAATCAGAATTATGAAATATACAATAACTGATAATATATACATAATAACTCTATATTTTATTTTAATAATTTGGGATATGTAAATAATTATAGAGATACAACACTGGCAGATTTATGTTTCATCATAAGAAGAGTTACAATGCATAGAACTTTAACATCATAAATTGAGAATTCTTGGTACTTTTGTTATGAATAAACTAATGAAAAACTAAATATCCTTTAGTCCCAGTCTTCCTTTAGTGAATGTAAAGATTTTTTAATAATTTTTATTTAGCACATTTCATACAACGTTCCTTAATCAAATTTAGACTCATTCCCCCATCCATGCCCACCATTTATGCACACCCCCACCCGCTCCCCACCAGAGCTCATGGATTCTGTCATACATGTTCAGTCCTGTCCTGCATCTTTTTCTCAGTCTTTTATAAGCTTTTTGATAGACAAGTTTACTGTTTTGCTCAGTTCTTTGAGTAGGTTTCTCTCTCTGTTTTTTTGTTCCCTTTAATTTTTTAGTATTCCAAAATATGCCCATATACACTCCATACATAAATCAAAATTACAAATTCTGAAAAATAAAACCCTGGGTGTATACCCACAAGACACATCTTACTGCAAAGTTACATGCACAGCTATGTTTATCGCAGCTCTGTTCACTATACCAAAGAGCTGGAACCAACCCTAATGCCCCTCAACTGATGACTGGATAAAAGTTGACTTTTCAATGCAAATGAAGAAAGCCATAAGAGCTTAGGCCAAAGTATCCCCAATTCTAAATGACTATAGTTGCCAACCCACATTACTTTACTCAGCAAAAATGTCTATTATAGCTGAAGGAGAAAGAAAAATCTTTCATGACATAAATAAGATGAAAGAATACATGTCCAGAAAACCAACCCTTCAGAAAATACTGGAATCAATACAAAGAGCAGAAGAAAGGAATGACTATTCCCAAGTGGCAAGAGAAAAAAAAATAATTAAGGTATAACACTGGAAATACAAACCTAGACTGAAAATGCAAAGAGAAACTAAATTGATGTGAAGCAGTACACATCTCTACATACTATATTCAAATATTAATGGTCTGACTCTCCAATCAAGAGACACAGGCTGGGAGAATGGACTAAGGAATTGAATCCATATATTTATTGTCTTAAATAAACCCATCTCAACTTGAAGGACAGGCAACATTTTAAGATGAAAAGATAGAAAAAAGTATTCCAAGCAAATGGTACTAAGAAGGAAGCAGGAGTAGGTATTCTAATTACAGACAAAATAGACTTCAAATTAAAACTATCAGAATAGATGAAGAAGATCACAACATTCTTATCAAAGGATCAATTAACCATGAAGACTTCACAACCATGAATATATACACACCAAACATTGGTCCATTGAACTTCAGAAAAAGAATACAGGGCTTTAAGGAACAGATTAAACCCAACACACTAGTAGTAGAGGCCTTCAAAACCCCACTGTTCCCACAGAAATCTGAACTGAACAAGATGATACACCAAGTGAATCTAACAGATATCTACCTAACAATCCACCAAAACACCAAAGAATATACTTTCTATTCACAATCTCATGGAAAGTTCTCCAAAATCTACCAGAACAAATCTCAACAAATACCAAAAAAGAGAAAAATAAAGAATCTCATGCTTTATATCAGACCACAATGAAACAAAGCTTAATATCAGCATCAGAAGAAACTCTAATATCTAAAAGAACTCATGGTGACTAAACAACACATTCTTAAATAATGAATGGGTCAAGCGAGAAATAAAGAAATAAAAGTATTCCTGGAGTTAAGTGAAAAGAACAATACAGCGCAGAAAAACCTATGGGTTTTAGACGGAAATTTATAGTCATAAGTGCCAACATTAAAAAAAAGAGCACAAATAAAGGACCTAACTTTGGAACTAAAAATACTTTGCAACTAAAATCACAAACTCCAAACCCAACAAACCAAAAAAAATTAACAAAAATCAGAGCACAGCTCAACAAAATAGAAACAAAGAAAATAGGACAGAGAATCAATGAATTCAAGAGCTGGTCCTTTGAAAGAATGATAGACCCCCTAGCCCAGTTAACCAAAAGAAAGAAAAAGCAACTCCAAATCAACAAAGTTAGAGAAGAAAAGTGAAATATCACAAAAGATAATGAAAATATCCAGGAAATTAAATTAGAATACTTTTAAAACCTATACTCTATAAACTTGAATACCAAAGATAAATGGATGAATATCTGATATCATAGAAAACCCTGAAGCTTAACCAAGAAGAGATCATCAATTTGAACAGACCCATAACATAGGAGAAAATTGAAGCAGTAATACAAAACCTCCCAACTAAAGAATTCTGAGGCCCAGATGGATTTATGCCAGAATTCTACAAGACATTTAAAGGGGACCTACAATCATTGTTACTCAAATTATTAAAAAGGATAAAAAAGAAGGGAAATCTCCTAAATTCCTTCTATGAAATCAGAATCACTCTGATATCAAAACCAGGCAAAGACAGTTCCAAAATAGAAATCTATAGACAAATTTCTTTAATGAACATTGACACAAAAATTCTCAACAAAGTACTTGCAAACTACATACAGTCACACATCAAAAGAATCAACCAACATGACCAAGTTAGATTTATGCCAGAGATGCAGGGATGGTTCAACATATGTAAATCAATAAATGCCATAAAACACACAAATGGACTGAAAGGCAAAAACTACATGGCCATCTCAATTAATATGGAAAAGGCCTTTGATAAAATACAACAAGCCTTCATGTTTAAAGTCATAGAGGGAATTGGACTGGAGGGAACATCCCTCAAAATAATTAAAGCCATATACAACAATCCATAGCAAACATCATTCTAAATGGGTAAAAACTAGAAGCCGTCCCCTTAAAGTCAGGAAAGTGACAAGGCTGCCCCCTATTTCCACTCTTTTTCAATATACTTCTAGAAAGGCTTGCTAGAGCAATAACACAAGAAAAGGAAATCAAAAGAGTACTAATTGTAAAAGAGGAGGTCAAATTATCCACCTTTTGCAGAAGAAGACATGATAGCATACCTAAGGGATGCCAAAAATTCTACCAGAAATCTCCTAGAAATGATTGACAGTTTCAGTAACATGGCAGGCTAAAAACTTATTCTAGAAAAAAAAAGGAAACTTTATCTAATGCCAACAACAAACTATTCGAAAAAGGATACAGGGAAACAATCCCATTCACAATAGCTTGGAGCAAACCTGACAAAGGATACTAAAGATCTCTACAATGAAAATTTTAAATCCTTGAAGAAGGAGATTGAAGAAGACATATGGATCTCCCACGCTCCTCAATTATAATAATTAATATAGTAAAAATGACTTTCTTACCCAAAGCAATATAGAGATTCATTGCAATCCCAATTAAAATCCCCATGACTTTCTTCACAGAAATAGAAAAAAAAAATCCTAAAATTCATATGGAAAAACAAAAGACCACAGATAGTGAAAGCAACCCTGAGCACAAAGAGCAATGCAGAGGGGATTGGCATACCAGACTTCAAATTATATTTCAGGGCTATAGTCATAAAAACAGCCTGGTACTGGCACAAAAACAGACTTGTAGATCAATGGAACAAAATTGAAGATCCAAACTTAAACACATGCAATTTCAGCTACCTCATATTTGACAAAGGGGTCAAGAAGACTCAAAATTCAGCAAATGGTGCTGGCAAAACTGGATTACCACTTGTAGAAGAATAAAAGTAAATCCCTAC
Source organism: Rhizomys pruinosus (assembly GCA_009823505.1). Classification (NCBI taxonomy): domain Eukaryota; kingdom Metazoa; phylum Chordata; class Mammalia; order Rodentia; family Spalacidae; genus Rhizomys; species Rhizomys pruinosus. The sequence continues at coordinate 494,198 of VZQC01012814.1, forward strand.
TTTTCGCCCTGTACAAAAATCAATGCCAAATGGATCAAAGACCTCAATGTGAAACCTGAAATTCTGAAAATGATAGAAGAAAACATTGGCAAAAACCTAAATGACTTTCTAAATCAGACATCAGTTGCACAGAAAGTAAGATCAACAATTGACAAGTAGAACCTCATTCAACTAAAATCTTCTTTACAGGGAAAGAAACAAAGAAGTGAAGAGAAAACTCACAGAATGGGAAGAAACCTTCACCAGTGACACATTTGACAGATATCTAACATCCATATGGTATAAATCATTCAAAAATCAAAGGAGCAGTAAAACAAATGGCCCAATCAAAAGATGGAGTAAAGAGCTGAAAAGAGACTTCACAAATGAATAAGTAAAAATGGCTGAGAAACAATTTAAAAAGTGTTAAACATTGCTAGTAATTAAGGAAATGCAAATTAAACCTCTTTATGGATTTCATCTTATCCCGTAAGTCTGGCTATAATCAAAAAAAAAAACAACCAAACAAACAAAGGATATCAAATTCTGGAGAGATTGTGGGGAAAGGGTAGCACTCACTTACTGCTAGTGGAAATGCACACTCCTGGAACCCCTATGGAAAGCAATGTGGAGAATTCTTAAAAGGCCAAAATGAACCTACCATTTTTCCCAGTCATGCCACTCCTGGGTATATACCCACGAGACTCTATTGTAGAGATATGTGCAAAACCATGTTTATTGCACCCCTCTTCTCAATAGCCCAAGAGGTGGAAGCAACTCAAGTGCCCATCAACTGATGAGTGGATAATGAAAATATGGTACATCTACACAGTAGAGTTCTATGCAGTGGTAAAGAAAGACAATGCCGCCGGGCGTAGTGACACACGCCTTTAATCCTAGCACTTGGGAGGCAGACGCAGGCAGATCTTTCTGAGTTCAAGGCCAGCCTGGTCTCCAGAGTGAGGGCAGAGGCAGGCAGATCTTTCTGAGTTCAAGGCCAGCCTGGTCTCCAGAGTGAGTTCAAGGACAGCGGGGGCTACACGGAGACCCTGTCTCAAAAAGACCAAAAAACAAACAAACAAAAAAAGAAAGACAATGCCATGAAATTTTCAGGTAAATGGATCGAACTAGAAGCCATTATGTTAAGTGAAGTAACACAGTTCCAGGAAAACAAATGGCATACAGTGTCCCTCATTTGTGCATCCTAGCACCAAACTATTACAAGACTGATACTACTATAGATATAACTTGAAGTTTGTGTCTCTACTTTCCCAAGTACTATAATTTATGAAAAAGAATCAACCGCTTCTTTGAAAGTATATTAAAACATACATCGAACTGCTATGTAACCTGGGAATGTAAAGTTATATTTCTTTGTGCATGCATGCAAAGTTGCTATTAAAAGGTGAATACCAAATGTGTTTTGGAATTAGCATATAGTTTATTTTCAGACTCTGTCATGTATATATACTTATTTTGGAGTAATAGAAAGTTAAAGGGAACAAAAATAAAAAGAAATAAAAGTATAATAACTAAACTGAACTGTTATAATCCTCAAACTAAAAATGTAATATTATATCTGGGAACATAAATTTGAAATTCTATGTCTACTATAATTTCTGAACATTGACTACTGACTAGTGGCAAAACTATACTACTAGGCTTTAACAAGAATGTGAAATTTTCCAATGCTGCAAAAATATTGTGTTTGAAACATACAAAAATTCAATAAAATATAAAATTAAAAAGATCTTCAAATTCTAAAAAAAATTATCTTCTGTGAATGTGTATATATGTGTCATTGCAATAAAAGCCATATGTTTGCAGTAGTCCATAAAAGCCCAAAGAGGGCATCAGATCCCCTGGAGCTAGAGTTATAGGTGGTTTTCAGCCATCTGATGTGGGAACTGGGAACTGAACTGGCAGGAGCAGCAGATGCTCTTTACCTCTGACCGACCTCCCCACCTTAAAAGGTTGTATATTAAGGTGATGGTACTTAACAAAAATCTCATCAGACAAGTGAGTGATTGATTATAAAATGACATGTGACTCAAGATTTGCTTATAACTTATTATTTGCATGCCAGGCTTGGAGCTTAGTTAGATTTCAGTGAGAAATAAACCATGACTTTCCATGATTTGCTGTGATGTCAAAAAGAAAAACATTAAAAGTGATATTTGGCTAATATGTGTGATTGCATATTACTCAAAATATACAGCAATAAAAGAAGTACTACCAAAATGCAGTACCTATTATTGCAATAATTTTATATGGATAAGCGTAAGAATTTTTGTAGCCTGATTTGGTCATATATCACAAAATGCCTATCAGCAGTCATGATAGCAAGAATATATTTTATAGCAGTCTATTACAATAAAATGATTTTATAAAGTATAAAATCAATTCAATATTCATAATTGTTCCTAATTCACTTAGTGCCTATAATCTATTTTTGGTCAAATTATAACTACAATACTATCCTCATATAATGATTACAAAGAAAAATTAAAATAAAGGAAATAAAGCAAATTAAACAAAACTGTTTGATTTCTCTGATACTTTAGGAGATATTACTTTATACCTATTAATTATCAAAATATTTTTCCCAACTTGATTTCATAATCTCACTTGTAGTTGGAGTGGCTCTATGCCTTATGCAAGACAAAGTATTGTGGTCAGTCTTAGCAAATTATGTTAATCATGCTTCTATCATCTTACATTTCATTGGTCTACTCGTCATCGTACACAGACCTAGACTGTAAGATATAAGCAGAAATCTCAATTTAACTTTTGTCCCTGGGTAAAGAGATAATATGCCTGAGATTGTTCTTGGTTCTTCTATTTACCTTTGTTTATTCTTATTCTAAATTGAATGTGATATTCACAAATGCATCATCTGCCTTCCAGAAAACATAACGCAATAAGCATGAAAGTAAAGTAAAGAAAATCACACAGATCCCTGTGCTCACACCAGAAATATGCTTAGCCCAAGTCAGCAGACATCGCCCAACAAGTCTTTTTTCTTCAATTCTTGAAAACTACATGTAACTTAAAATAACTCTATAAGACAAAAAATATGTTACCCTACTTAGGACATTTTTTAAGTGTTATAGATCATAATATCTACAATGAAAGTTCACTTTGGTCATTTAAAGTAAATTATTTTTATTACTTTCTGTGTGTGTGTGTGTGTGTGTGTGTGTGCAGGCACATGTGTACCACTGTGTTCATATGGAGGTCACAGGAAAATTCACACTAGTTGGTATTCTGTTTTCATCATGTGGTTTCCAGGGATCAAATTCAAGTCACCAGGTGTGGCAGCAGATGACTTCATTCACTGAAATCATTTCACTAGCCCAAGATTCATTAATTTAACAACTATTTATTGAATGTCTGTTTATATATTAATAATTGATCTAAGTCCTGATCAAACATCAATTAATAAAATAGAAAGGATCTTCTTTATTGCTCAGTCTTCCAGAAGCTAAATCCTGGGAGTACTTGTCTGAATTTACATTGCCTGTGTAATAATCCTTCAATATCCCAAAAGTAAGACTCTTGAAAGTATAATTATCTGAGATAAAAAATGTCACTAATGATATTCATAGGCTCATTTAAAATGAGCTTAATATTATTTGAGATGATAAAGGGGAAATATTGAAGCAGACTCCTTGAGTATCACTATGGAAATTAATGCCTATAATAATTGATTATATCTCATATTATAATTAGAATATTCATTTCTTTCGTATTTGGATTTTACAAGTTTCTAATATCTTCTATTTCTGCTATGGACATAGTACTAGCCATAGTAATCTATATCATCTTTACTTTTGAACATGAAAATGTTCTCTACTATTAAATCAGTAATAGAAAACATATTGAGTATTGGCCATATATTTTATTCTTTATCTTACTGCCTCTCCTCTATAATTTCAACATTTAGACCTGAAATGCCTCCCAGTAGACTATATTGCCAAGACTTATTCCCTAGGCTATTGTTATGTGGAAGTGATAGAAATTTAAGATCTGGTACCCTTTGTGAGGGACTATAGTCATCATGAATGTGTTCCTGAAGGAAAGAGTTGTGATTGTTGATCATCATCGTGAAAGACACCTTTAAGTGTGTCTATGGAATGTCAGTGATTTTCCTAAAGTATGATTCCTTCCTTGAAAATGATTTGCACGAATAAAATACAAATCTTCATACTGAGAACATTTATATGAATCCAATCTCCAATTAAATCAGTATTGTCAGGAATTGCCACATCTTAGACTATTGCTACTTAGTAAAATTTAGTGTCCTCTGACCTTGTACAGATTACACCCAAGATCAAGTTCCCTTGATAAACTATGAACTGTCAAAATAAATCAGTGGGATGATTTAATAATTAAAGATTATGTGGTAAATCTTTACAGAATTATTTTTAGCCCTACTCTTCTAGAAAATGATTCAGTCCAAATAATTTTCATAACAATAATATCCAATTATAAATTGATGATAGATTTATACACTTTTTACTATTTTTAATAAATTAAAATGTTACTTTTCTCAGGAGGTATAGATAATTAAACATGCTACCTACAAAATATAAATGAAATGATCAATGTTTCCACATAAATTTATGCTTTGATGTTATTCTATACGAGCATTTGATGACATTTATTTTCCCTTCAATACTCAGAATTCTCAGCACATTGAAAATCTAAAATGCTTCATAAAGTATGTGGAATACAACCCAGGAAATCTAGAACAAATGAAAAATTAAGTTCTTATGCTCCCAAGAAATTTAAATTATTAAGGCACAGGTATTTCATTTTAATTGTTTTTCTATATGTAATAGTATATCATGCTTAAAATAGAAAAAAAAATTACAGTAGCTCTAATTGCATGAATAGAAACTCATATTTTTCTTCAAATTATGAGCCCTGATATTCTTTTTTTAATTTTTAATACTTTTATTGATGAATTGTGTATTTTATTCATTATATTTCAGTCCACTTTACACACATTCCCCTCTCCCTGCCCCCATCCCATCCCTTTTCATCCCTTCTGCCATACATGTCTTGCATCTTTTTCTCAGTCTTTCCAAATATTTCCCCTGCAGAGGCTTGTTGTTTTGGGCAGAGTTCAATCATATCATTCAGTCCTTTAACCCACTTTATGTTGTTGTTTCTCCCTCCCCTTTGTATTGCTCCAACAAATGCCTATATAATCATCACATATGCATCAAAATTATGACCTCTGGAAATAAAATGTATTTTAATTCTGAAATATGCTTAGGAATTCACATTTCCCCCATTTCATTTTTTATTGCACTAAAATATGAATACATACCTTCCACCCATATACATTAATTACACAGTCTGAAAAGAAGTGGTAGTTGATTCTAGAGCCAGTTAAGAGATTTACATTGTAACCACATAGTTGTTTTCAGGTAAAAAGAAATATAACAACAATGTTGTTCAGCTTGCCTTTTATTTTTCTTCAACTTGCCTTTCAACTGGGGATTTGGTGTTAGCATCTGCAAATGAGGGAAACCATTCCCCATTTGTTTATGGCAGGACTGTGTTACTTCACTTAGTATAATGGCTTCGAGTTCCATCCAATTACCTGCAAAATTCATGATGTCATCTTTCTTTACCACTGAATCGTACTCCATTGTGTAGATATACCACATTTTTGTGATCCACTCATCTGTTGAGGACATTTGGGTTTGTTTCAGCTCCATAGTGGAACAGGGGGCAGAGACAATAATAGTGCATGTCTCAACATTCACAAGGGAAACTTCCTCAGGAAACAGAAAATGATTAACACAGAAAGACACAACTAGCCAAAATGTAGAAAATAAGAGGCTGCAGAGAGTATGTCCCTGGATATAACTCCTATATTAAACCTCATGTACTCAGGGTTCAGGAACTATTGAGGAAGAGGGGGCAGAAAAACCTGTAAGAGCCAGGGGTGGTGGATGACAATAGGGAAATAGAATTTTCCAGAAAGTTGGGAACTTGTTCATATGAACTTACAGCAATGGTGAAGCATGCACAAGACTAATGGAAACTTAAACCAGACAAAAAACCAGCATAGAAATGAGGAAAACTAAGAAGCCCTAGTGTTAGCTGCGGAACTATTGGCAGCTGATCACTGCTAGTTGAGGGAGAGTTGGTCTTTTTTAAGGAAGTGATGCTAGAAAGGCTGACCAGGTTCCAGTAGATGAACTCAAATGGAGGGACATCTAACTACACAAACTTGATTTGGTAAGCCTTAACAAATATGACAGAATGCATAAAATCTGTTGCAGTGGCATATGGGGGTATGCAGACAGTGGAGGGCTCTAAATATGATTACTATGTGTTATATGAAATGCATAATACAATTAAAATTTTGTTAAATGAAGTAATTATTTATAGTATATTAAAATATTGAAAAAAATAAGGTGACAAAAATAAAAGTTGATTCAATCACAAACAAATATTAATCATAAGATATATAATAATATGTCAAATTGACCTAATTCCAAGTATATCTTCTAAGTTATATATTGCATAAATTAAAATATTCTTATAGCATATTTGTTGGCATTAGCTTATTTTGGTTGATAAATCACATAATCTTTTGATTGTTAAATTTCTTCTTTTTTTTTCGTGAACCAATGAGTTTTATTGGGGCTATTTGCAGGAGCATATATAAATGAGGAGTTACTTTCAGGAAGAGAAATGACTCAAAGCTTACTGTAGCACAAGAAGCCCACCCAGTGTGAATGAAAGCTCTCAAAAGTAGAAAAACTAGAACACACTGCACAATGTGCAGGCAGCTCCACTGTTGGAACGTGTCTTTAACAAGCAGCTCAGCTGGTCTGATGCTCTTTCAGGCAGTTCAGCTCCTCTCTGCTTCTTTCAGGCAGCTTGTCATCTTTCTGTATCTTCAAAGTGAATCCACTGGTCTGAGCCTCTTCTAGGAAGCTGGGGATGTCTATCTCTTCTTCCTTATACTTGGAGAGGAAGGAGCCTAGTATATCTGGGTGGTTCAGGGACACCCTGGAGCTTTGAGTTGTTTAATTCCTGAGCTCAAGGAGCTTCACTTCAGAATGGAATGTTTAACTTCCTTTTGAACCTCTCTTAAGGGGTTTCCCTCCAAGACAGGAGGTATTGTCTATAAGGAAATTGCTACCCAGCAAGAGGGCAGGTGTTGACACCAGAAGTCTTTCTTTATTGCTTCCAACCTTATCTTTTAAATATTTTATTTGTTTTTATTTAATTTGTGTGTAAGAGATTATGCATGCATGTGTGTTAAGTGCATCCATGTCCTGCAGTGCCTGCAAAGGACAGAAGAGGGCGTCGGATGCCCTGGAACTGGATTTACAGATGGTTAATAGTTGTCATATGGGTGGTGGGGTTCAAACCTAGCTCTTCTGCAAAAGCAGCTAGAGCTCTGAACCACGGAATCATCTTTTACTGAATCTGGTACTTGTGTATGAAGCAAAACCATCCAACTAGTTAGATCCAGGTATCTACCTTTCTCTGTCCCTCCTGCACTATGATTACAATACATGCTGCCACTGAAAATTTCATAAAATGTATTTGATCATATTCAGACCCCCTGCTCCATCTCTGTTCCCACCTTATTACACACACACACACACACACACACACACACACACACACGACTTAATATCCTCTGTTATTAAGGGCCTATCAAGTCCATTTTGTGTTTCCCAAATACGGGTGTGGTTGATAACTTTTCAATTCCTTGAGGTTTTATAAATCCTCATTTTGAGTTCTGATAGTCATAGGATTAGGAAAAGAGCTATACCGGCTCCATCACTGACAGAATAGTATAGTGAGACAAAAATGTAGCTAAAAATAGTAGCTTTAAAGTCACTTAAAGATACTTCATAGCATTCATTCATCAAAGGTGAATTTATGAAGTGTAGTAAACACTGCTGATGATCCATATGGAGAATTAAGCTTTAGAACTGGCTCTCAAGAAGTTTCAAGACAGGTAATGCTTTCTCCATACTGATAAATAAATATAAGAAACAAACCATTCTAGGAGCAGTTTTCTTGGAAATAAATTGCTTTGGTTGACAAATCATAAGGTCTCTGTTAGAACTGAAATTCCACTTCAGAAGAGACCTGTTTCTCTGATTAGCTTTTACTTTTTATAGGATTTCTATCTGGAATGAAAGCCAGAAAGGTATAGACAAGAAAAAGTGTAATTACATCTCCACACTGCATCTGGAATAAAAATGGGAAGACAGGCTTGGGGAAATCTATCGCTATAAACTTATGAATGAATGGAGGAGGTTACTGAGCTCACAGGTTCTACCCCACTGAAAACAGTTTGTGCCTTACTACCCTTCCTGATGGGGACCTGGTGGAGGCTGTGGGCCAGAAGCACATCAGTGAAAACTTTATACTCAGGCTCAAGAAGGTTTGAATTTTAACTTAAGGGCCATTGAAGAGTTTTAACCAGAAAGTAAATGCAGGCTGTTTGAGTTATAGACCTTCAGTCAAGTGCTTTTCTTCAGGTATTTTCACTTACAATAAACATTAGACAGCACTGAATGACTAATGTGTAAAATTTGAACTTGCTAAATGCCAGAGTACCGACTCATAGCTTTGGTACATGTGTTTAATTTTTCCGTATAGCTACAGAATTTTGTAAATCATTTTAAAGATATGAACTCAGTCTATACAATAAAAAGTGATATAGAATTCTACAAACAACATATAGGCACATATTTCCTAGCTTGCCCAAGGTTCACATGGGTCCAAGTGGTAAAGCCTCGGCCTTAATTTCTCCTTCATGGAACCTCTTGAAGTATGGGGCAAAAAGAGTTTGCTTTGATATTAAGTTGTATTTTCACTTATATTATATTTTCTTATTTGAGTTTCTTCATTGATAACGATGAATCTCTCTATCCTACCTGTAATGGCCTTTTAACGAGAGTCCATGGAAAATAATAATAAATATATATATAATATATTTTTTTTTTTTTCATAATATGAAACAACTTAAAAGTATTAGGAAATATTGACTCTAAACCTGTATATAACTTAAGTGATCATAAAATAGTTAATCTAATACTATATAAAATGGAGAGAAATCACACAATATTTGGTTTTACAAAGATGAAAAAAATTGAATACATTTTCCATAAAAAACTGTCACCTACCTTATTATGAAAAGTGATATAAAAATTCTAATTTTCATGAGTTTATATAATACTATATCTTTAAAACTTCTATATATTTTAAATGGAACAAGAAATAATGTTCAGCATTGGAAAGTACTATTTGGAGGTGAGATTCTCTTTTTTATTTTAAATTGAGTTTTGGGGCTGGAGAGATGGCTCAACAGTTAAGAGCACCAACTGCTCTTGCAGAGGACCCAGGTATGATTTCTAGTACCCACATGGCGGCTAAGAACCGTCTTAACTCCAGTTCCACTCTCTGACACAGGTGCAATTACTTACATGCAAATAGTACACTCATACACATAAAATAAATAAATATTTTATTAAAAAATAAAAAATAAATTGAATTTTGCAAACTTCGTACAATATATTTTGATGCTTTTTAAATCCCTTCCCTCCCCATGTCTGCATGTTCCCCACTACCCCAACTCACCACTTAAAGTACTCACATTATATATTATTAATCTTACACATATATGTGTATATTGGCCCATAGGCTCTATTTGCTTCTCTAAATGCCCTTCAGTGAGGGTCCATCCATTGGGCAAACCAAGGTTCTCATGCCTCTAAAACACTGTCTTTCCCCTCCCAGCAGCCATCAATTGCCAAATGTTCCTTAGGCTGAGTTTGGATTTCTTCCCCACTTCACTGTCTGTGATGGGAGTTTATCTTGTTTGAGCTGCATAGGACTTGTCATCAGTGCTGTGAGTTCATATGCATAACTGGTCAGCTGTCTGGAAAACTGTGTCCATGTGGGCATCTGTCCCTTCTGGCTCTTAACAATCTTTGCACGCCCTCTTCCACAATGATCCCTGAGCCTGGAAGGTAGAGGTTTGACATAGGTGTCCTATTCAGGACTAAGTACTCTGCAGTCCTTTGGTCTCTGCACGTTGTCCAATTGAGGGTTTCTATATTAATCACCATCTGCTGCATATGAAACATGGTTCACTTAGGGCTAAGTGTCTCACAGAGATTTATTTTTCTGTGTTAGACCAGTTCTAAAAACCCGTTATAGTCTCCATTAGTTGCAGAAAGAAGTTTTTTTGATGAGTGGTGAATATCATACTTGCCTGTAAATACAAGGATCCATATTTAGCATACAGAAAGATATTACATTTGTCTAGGGATGTGACAGAGGCAAGGTTTCCTCTAGGATTTATGACCTCTCTAACCATGTATTTGTAGCTGTGTTTACAGTGCCACACATCAGCTTCCTCCCATTGAGTGGGTCTTCATTCCAATTAGATAGTTGTTGATTTTCTCTAAGACAAAAGTGTTACTGCACCAATTTTGATAGTTTGCTGGGTCCAATATTATTATGTATTGGGCTTCGTAGCTTGGTAGGTGCTTTGACTGACTTTTTCCCTTGCTTAGTATCCTCTGAATTGATGACAACTAGTCTTCAGGGAGGAAAATCCTAGGTCAGTTCCAATTCAGCTGCTCCAAGTCCTGTATCTGAAGTGTGGCCTGTCTTCAGCAACAGTCTTTGCTTCAAGTTCTGTCTGGGTAGACACTAAAGGGCAATGGCATTAGCCTTTGTTATTTTGTGAGTCTCTTGGACTACCTTGAATTACTCTTGACTAGCAACTTGAAGGGAGGTTACACCTGCCTAGCACTGGTTTTTGTTATATAGCCTTCAGTTTTACATATGCACTGGTATATTTACTGCATGTATATTTTTCAGTAGGACTTTGAATTAATACATTTCACTCTGGTTATTCATGCCAGCAGCAAATCCAAGTCAACAAAACCAGAGACAAAAGGGGAAACATTGCAACGGACAACAAAAGATCTACACTCTATTAAATTTGAAAATCTAAAAGAAATGGATGAATATCTAATTATTGAACACCAACTGAGTTAAAACACAAAGAAATCAACAGCTTATACAAAACCATAACAAATAAGGAAATTGGAACAGTAAAACAAAGCCTCAGACTAAAAAACAAAACAAAAAATGCTCAAGCCCAATTGGATTCACAGTAAATTTTTTTTTTCCACAGTAAAAATTTTAACAGACCTTCAAAAAAGATCTACAGTAGAGAGCAAGATGGCAGCTCCCAGGGAGGCTGGTGCATTCTGAGCAGCTAAAACAAAGCTGGGGGAGGGGAGCTTAGGGACCCCCAAGAGCATCAGGAAGTGTCAGAGGTAGTCCCAAGGCACCTGGATCCTTAGTGACTGCAATTTCCTGCTACAGACATCACCCAAGGACATCAGGAGACAACAGGGTTAACTCCAGTGTCTCCTGAGCCTCCCTCCCACCAGACCCAGGTACAGACCTTGATGGCTGGCCCTGGGGGACATGTGGGTAGACCACAGGTGGCATGAGGTGGTACTCTGAGAACATATCACTGGGTGGGTGATTGGGGCTTGCCCCACTTTCTAATGGAGGACTCCGATTGCATAGCAGCAGAGGTGTTTGGACCTTCCAGCCCATAAGAACAGGAGTGCCTGGGGCACTCGGGGTGCAATTCTGCAGGCCTGATGGTTTTGTGCTAGCTTGGGTGTTCTGAGGCTTGTGTGTTCCGAGGCTTTTGCCATTGGGCAAGCTATTTACTGGTTAGATGAGGGGTGTTGCTCTGTACAGTGTTAAGTCAGAGATCAGATTTTAAACTATCTACACCTGTATACCAGTTAAGAATTCAACAAAAACAACTGAAGAAAATAACCAAGATTAATCTGAGCTCAAAAAGAAACACCTAAACTTCACACGAGAAACACACCCAACAAAAGCTGCCCAAATCCCTAAAGCTCAAAGAAAATATAATAACATAAAAATCCTTAAGGAACCCCTAAAAAATACTAGTAACCCTATTAAAGAACCCTATGGTGAAGACTCCTTTGATATAACACAGGATAAAGATGTTAAAAGAACAACTATAAACATGATTAAAGAAATTGAGGAGTTGAAGGAATTTAAAGAGCATATCAATAAAGAAGTCAGGGACTCAGAAGATAGAGACAAATTAAACAGGACAACATTAAAGTTCCAAAGGAAATTACAAAAGATATAGAAACATTGAAGAAAATTCAAGTTGAATTTAATGAAATATTAATGGGCTGAATTCTCCTATGAAGAGAAACAGACAGGTAGAATGGATGAAGAAACAAAAACCCATTTTTGTTTTGTTTTGTTTTCTGCACAAAACCCCCCATGATTAAGAGCCTCATTGCAGTATTATAAAAGGAACAATTAACCAAGATATGGCATAATCCTTAACAATCCACAAATCCTTGGAAAGGATGGGAGAAAGTCTCAATAACAAAATGGATGAAGTAGAAAATAGACTATCAAGATTAGAAGACAATTTGGAAGAACTGCATAGATCAAGTAAAGTTTATGAACAGCTTAAAAAACAAGAAAGGAATAACCTGGAACTATGGGACACTATGAAAATATGAAAAGACCAAACTCATGAATCATAGAAATAGAAGAGCAAGACAATTCATGGGATAGTGGTACTGCCCAGATGTTCAACAGAGTTTTAGAGGAAAGCGTTCCCAACTTAAAGAAAAAGCTATCTGTACTAATATAAGAAACATATAGAACACCAAGAAGACAGACCCAGAAAAGAAGTTCCTTGTGCCATATCATAGTCAAGACACTAACCATTCAAAGCAAAGAGAAGGTACTGAGGGAAGCAAAAGAAAAACAAGTTGAAGACAGACCCAGAAAAGAAGTTCCTTGTGCCATATCATAATCAAGACACTAACTATTCAAAGCAAAGAGAAGGTACTGAGGGAAGCAAAAGAAAAACAAGTTACGTACAAGGAAAAGCCTATTCAAATTACACCTGATTTTTCATTGCAAACAAAGAAAGCCAGAAGAGCTTGGTCTAAAGTATTCTCAGGTCTAAAGGACTATAGATATCCCCCAGAATACTATAACCAGCAAAAATGTCTATTATAATTGAAGGCAAGAGGAAAACATTCCACCACATAAATAAGTTGAAAGAATTTTTATCCAGAAAGCCATCCCTCCAGAGAATATTCAAAGCAATACAAAGAGTTGAGGGTAGAAATGACTATAATCAACCAGAACCAGAAAATAAATGATATTAATACTATGGAAATATAAAAACATACGACAAAAATGCACCAGAAATCAAAATGACTCAAACTAATAGAATTCTCTCATAAAAAACTCTAAATATTAATGGATGAATTCTTTAATCAAGAGACACATAGACTGGTAGAATGGATGAAAAAACAAAGCCAATTTTTTGTTGTTGTCTGCAAGAAATCCACCATGATGAAGAAGCTCATTGCAGTATTATAAAAGGAACAATTAACCAAGATGATAACATAATCCTTAATTTTTTTTGTCTTTTCAAGACAGGGTCTTCCTACAGCCCCAGCTGTCCTGGAACTCACTCTGTAGACCAGGCTGGGATTGAACTCACAAAGATCTGCCTGCCTCTGCCTCCCAAGTACTCGGATTAAAGGCATGTGCCACCACGCCCAGCTATAATCCTTAATTTTATACACACCAAATTCAGATGCACAGAACTTTATAAACATAGTTCTACAGGACAGTAAGGTGCAGATTGACTCTAACATATTAATAGCAGGGGACTTAAACACCCCACTCTGTTCATTTAGATGATTAACAGAACAAAAAAATAGACAGAGAAATATATCAACTCAACCATATGATATACCAAATAATGGAATCATAAAGCTATATCATCATTTCAATACACTACCAACCACATATGCCCTCCTCCCTACTTACTGAAACTTGAGACAAAGTTTTTTGGTAACATGCTCACTGACAAATAAATGGCCATCTATACTAAGAATGATAAACTGTGATAGGGTTCTTGATCCTCAAGGATAGTAGTTAACTAAAAGTAGTGATTATTTCTACACCCAGGGGCTACACACTTCAGAATTTACTTATGCTTTACATGTAAGACATTTCCTACCTCTGACTTGTACTGGAGTCCCAGTTACAACTATTATATTAAAGGGACATAAATCTTCTCTATGTATATGTAAGACATTTGACTACTAAGTAAAACACCTTTGGAGTGAACATACAAGCTTTTTTCCCAAACCCATGTACAATATCTCCTAACATCTGGAAATATTTGGTCATCTAGAACCTACCCCAAGAATTGGAAGGGCATTTTAAAGTTAATACTTTCTAGTGGCATATTCAAAATAACTGTCCCATCTGTATCTATACCTATATATCTATATCTATATATGTATATATGGGTGTAATTATTAAACATATAAGTTATAATAACTAAGGGCAGATCTCTCAGGACATGATATTTAGTCTCATGGTATCAACAGCCCCCTGTATAAGATAAAAATGCATGGCTATCTCAAAATAGAAAATAGTAATAGCGATACAGAATTGTTATTAAATTTCAACCCACCCCTGACTTGTACTGGAGTTCCAGTTACAGTTATTAGATTAATGGGACACAAGTGTTTTTCATGTTTCCCTGTATTATACAAGTGATAATTCTGACATTTCTTTTTATATAACAAGATAATTTGGCTCAGAAAGGGCTGCATTCTACCTCCTTAAACCAGCAGTATGCAATTCAGAGGGAAATGGTCTGAGGGGTGTGGTAAACCCCTTCAGCTTGGTTCATGTTTATAGGTATGCGATACAACTCCTCCCTTCTGGAAAACTGTAAATCACATTTTAGGGGTCTTGAAAACAAGAGAAGCTGTCAGAGAACAGTGACGATTTACAAAAAAGAGAGGGGAAATGAATACACCTCCTCCCTCCAGGATGTAATCTTCCTTTACAGTCAAATAAAAAGCATTGGTGAATAAAGGCTTCAGTGACAGTTCTGGGCTGCCCTGCCAGGAACTGTTGACCAAGGAGGCTTTAAAAAACCCCAAAACAAAGGCCATTTGCCTATAACTTCATGTGCACATATGA
Source organism: Rhizomys pruinosus (assembly GCA_009823505.1). Taxonomy (NCBI): domain Eukaryota; kingdom Metazoa; phylum Chordata; class Mammalia; order Rodentia; family Spalacidae; genus Rhizomys; species Rhizomys pruinosus. Next base: position 509,285 of record VZQC01012814.1, read on the forward strand.
AGTGGACAGTAAGACCCTACTGCTGAAGTTATGGCATGAGATGTGCATGAAAAACAAAATTATGTTGAGATCCTGCACTGCAAATCAACAGTGACCTCCATGTTGTTAGAAATCACTATTCAAACCATTAGAAAGAAAAGATCTCTGAAGCTTTACAACGGACTTTTCCTGCTATACTTTTACATGCCAAAGAAGATGAGAAGATGTACTGTAATAGTGGCAGCCTGATAAATGCACACTTGGAAAGGAAAACAAACAACTTCAATTTGATCTACGGCCCACTCTTTTGAAGGGTATGACACAAGACTGACACTGTAGCCTTGGTGCTTCCTAATGTCAGGGGACCCTATCTACCATATTGTAAAGTTACTAGCATCCCTTGTTCAAAGAGTTATAATACCCAAAAAAGATATCTCCAAGCATATATGTTTCTGCCCATAGAACAACTTGTTAACAATTTTAATATGCTGTCATTTGTCTTTTATTACTAGAATTAAAAGGAGACTGCTAGATGACTTACCAGTCAGTACTAAACAGAACATAGACAGTCCCAAGAATTTGACTTGTCACCTCTGAAAGGAAAGAGAAAGAAAAGGGGGAAAGAGAGGGGAAAGAAAAAAAACAGATTTTCTATCTCTCATTCTTTCTCACCTTCCCCTCCAAAGCCCAAGTAGTCTTGCTGGAAAAATGGGTGCACCGGATTGTAAGGGCCAAGGAAGGAGGATGAGTTGTGTGATTACAGCAAAAAATGGAGTGGATTTTATTTTTTGTGTAAGCAAACCTCTTCAATTGGATTTGGGCATGCTGGGTTTTAGAGAAAACTAGACACTGATGTGATTGGGCTGAAGTGTATTTACCACTTAAATAAATTAAAATTTTTTTAAATATCTATAACCAACACTACTTAAATTATACAAAAAGATACAGAAGGAGAACTCCCAAAACCCTTCCATGATACAAGAATCACTCTAATACCCAAATCAGGAAAAGACAAAACAAAAGAAAACTCTAGGTCCATATCCTTAATCAACATAGATGTAAAAATCTCAAGAAAATACTTGCAAATGGTATGCAGACATACATCAAAAAGATCATCTACCATGATCAAGTAGGCTTTCTTCCATAGATGCAGGGATGGTTCAATATTCATAAGACAATATATGTAATAAATCATATAAATTGACTTAAAGACAAAAAAACACATGATATCTCAATAGATAAAGAAAAGAACTTGGACAAATCCAACATGCCTTTATAATAAAAATCCTAGAGGGAATTGGAGGGACATAATTGAGGCTATATAACAAACCCAAAGCCATCATCATTTTAGATGGAGAAGAGATTGTTAATGAAATTAAGGGCACTAGATTTCAAATAACATTTTGTCTGGCTTTGAGAACTGAATTTTTCATATTCTAAAATATCTGTCTTAAACTGTGAAAACAAAATCTCATGTATAATGAGTCCTTACTGCATAATACTTGGGCAATGAAAACAAAGAACAGAGATGTACCAATGTGGTAACTTAGCATACAAGAGCAATATGGCCAGCCTTGAATTAAGTATTCAAGGAGAGAAAAAGCACTAGAGTTATGAATGAACAAGAGAAGGAAATTCTCCTGAAATCCACATGAATTTTCCCAGGCACGTTGATCTTACTTCTCAGTGTCTAAGGAAGAAGCCAAAGGCATGTGAAAAGAATAACTGTGGATATTGGATAACAACCATCTCTTCTTGTGTAAAAGACTTGGTAAAAATAGCACTGAAGCTGGACTGTCTGTCTTTAAATGTAGGTTATACCACCTTCAGATATGTAAGACAAGTAAGTTATTTAACTACATACTAACTCACCTTCTGCCTTTATACAATAAAATGATAAAGAAAACGATTATGATGTAGATTCCCTAGGCTTCTGTAGGAGAAAACTAATGATCCCATATGTAAACCACTGAAACAAATAGCAGATAATAAATTGGCAATGGATGATAACTGTAAGTCTTACATACAGTACATGTATTTACAAACATAAAGCTTTTGATTTGCAAATAAATCTATGCAATATTTCAAAAAGTCTTATATTTGATATAGAGCTATTTTACAGATGAATATTTAAGGTAAAATGCAATATACTAGGAAATATAGTAGGGCTATCCTGGAATTTTAACCTGTAAAGACAAAATATTCAAAATACTTGATATCGCTTGAAGTATTTGTGACTAATATAAAGTAACTGGTCACTAATCATCTCCCTGTGGAAAAGTGAAGTGAAAGCATCATTTAGTACCATAATACCAATGCTGATTTTTTTTTAATTTCCTAATCAAATCCACCTAATTTGTTAGTAAATAATGAAGAAAAGCAGCAGGAAATTAGGGAATGTATAGTTGATTTTTATTTTGGACAGCCACACGGATTTTTTTTTGTGATTCCCTTTGTTAGATTCTTCCCCAGTCCTAATTTTTCTAAATCATTCAATTCAAGGATGATGATCTGTGACAGAAATCATGTCTCAAATGCCTTCAAATGCCTTCTATTCCATAGGAGGGAGAAAGAGCAGCTCTGACATATTCTGTATGCCCAGGGAGCTCTAGCAATTTTGCTAGTCAGTATATGCACTAGTCCATTTTCATAGCAACTTTGTGAGTGAACCTTAACATCTCCACTTTTACTTTGCAGATCTTGAAGTGTATAATTAAATCCATACCCCTAACTTATGGCAGAGATGGGGTGCCATGATCCTGACATCTCTGCAATCTTTAAAAACATCATTATTTATTTATTTTATATGAATGAGTGGATTGCCTATATGTCTGTAAGTGCACCCATGTTGTGCATGACCACAGAGGTCAGAAAAGGATATCGGATTCCCCGAAACTGGTGTTATGAATGGTTAGTTGCCATGGGGGTGCTGGTAGCCAAATTTGAGTCCTCTGCAAAAATAGCCAGTTCCCTTAACCACTGAGACATCTCTCTAGCCACGTCTCATTAAAACTATTATGCGGGGCTGGAGAGATGGCTCAGCAGTTAAGAACACCGATTGCTCTTGCAGAAGACCCAGGTTCGACTTCCAGCACCCACATGGCAGCTAAGAACTGTCTTTAACTCCAGTTCCATGGGAATCCGACATCCTCTTCTGACCTCTGCAGCATTGCACGACCCGGGTGCACCAACCTACATGTACAGACAGTACATGTAGACAGTACATTCATACACATAATAAATACATTTTAAAAATAAAAAAATAGGGCTGGAGAGATGGCCTAGCGGTTAAGAGCGCCGACCGCTCTTGCAGAGGACCCGGGTTCGATCCCCAGCACCCACATGGCGGCCGAGAACCGTCTGAAACTCCAGTTCCAGGGGAATCCAAGACCCTCTTCTGACCTCCGCGGCATTGCACGACACGGGTGCACAGACTTGCATGCAGACAGTACATTCATACACATACAGAAATAAATAATAATAAAAAAATAAAAATAAATAAATAAATAAAATATAATGCAAAAGGTAGCATCATTGAGAAACGGAGTAAAATTAAGGCATAGTGCCTTCAGTAACAATGACTACCTCCCTGTCAATGAGGCAAAGCATTGCCAAGATTCATATTTCTACAAAATTTGCAAATCAAGACATTCTTTGTATTACTTATTTAGTTTCTTAAAGAAGTTCCAATAAATAATACAATCTTTTATTCTGACCCCATCCATCAGAGTTAACATACATAGCCAATGGAGAGCAGAAACTCACTTCCAGAATTTACATTTGTGTAGAGCTCTAGCAATTAGAAAGTTTCTTTATGACATTTGCTACCCTCTACAGTCATGGCAATCACGTAGTATTACCATTAATCACCATATTTATAGACATGTAAATTGAATTAAAACAAAAAGTAAAATGAATATCCATAGAATCTGGCAAGTGATGGAGAAATAAATAAAATCATCTTGTTTTGAATTTGTATGCTAAATGTTTATTTGTTCTGATTTTTCTGTAGTTTCTTAATATTTGTTTTTTCCATGTTTTGTTTCACAGGCTTCAATCAAAACCAAGAACCCACATCCACAATATTAAGTGGATTATTTACTTTTGTTCCTTTTGTGTCTGCCACTCTTCCTCCTCTTCAAGAGAAATCAAGGATATGGTAGTTTGAAGGTACAAATTTAAATGGCCTTCTAGGGGGCTGGAGAGATAGCCTAGCGGTTAAGAGTACCGACGCTCTTGCAGAGGACCCGGGTTCGATCCCCAGCACCCACATGGCGGCTAAGAACCGTCTGTAACTCCAATTCCAGGAGAACTCCAGTTCCAGGGGAATCCGAGACCCTCTCCTGACCTCCGCGGCATTGCACGACATGGGTGCACAGACCTGCATGCAGACAATACATTCATACACATGCAAAAATAAATAATAATAAAAAAAAATTTTAAAAAAAATAAATGGCCTTCTAGCCATTTTCCAATATTCTCTGCTACAGAAGGCTGGTCACAGAACTTGTTAGATTGATTACACATTTCTATTCCGAATTCTTCTCCGAAGAGAGGGTCTGCTGTCATGTTCCACTGCTCTGGGCAGCTTGTCCTACCTCTGCAACTCTTACAGGAGGATAGGACTATGGATCTAAACTTGGCTCTTGTGCCAGGTTCCTGCTGAGGACTGCAGGGATTGAACTGGTGCCAGCTGGATCTACCTGCTAAGTTTGTCATCCCATAGAAAAGACATTAGCACATCCTGGAATTCCCTGCCAATGCAGAGCAAGTGAGCTTTCTTCTAAGAAAGGAAAAGCTGACAAAGATATCTAAGCTCTGGTACTTCTTGTTTATGAATTAAGGAAATCCTAGATAATTTAATCTGATGCAGTGTGTGATTTAGGGATATGGTCCTTGTATGTTTTAATTAAAATAAATATACTATCTTCTTGATGCCCATTTGAAATTGTGACCTTGGGAGGTGAGGGACCGTGCATTATGCGGGTGGTTTTTATGCTCTATTAATGTGAGTGAACTTCTTGGGGAAGAAAAGGAGGCAAAGAGCTGGGACAGAAGAAAATAAAAATGTGAAATTACTATGAGAAGAGACACCTCCCATCTTTGTGTAAAGGAACAGATTGTATTTTCTTCAAATCTTCCAATACTTAGCTTGAAAAATGTTTCCAAGTAGGAACATTTCCTCATGAAGCATATGCAAAATATTTCAACCTTCAGGCTTTGGCTCTTGAAGGTTTTTATTTTATTTTTATCACAAATCATTTACTGAGGGTTGTGGCCCAGTTTGTTTATTTACAGCTGAAGACATATTTAATGGATGGAGACCATGGCCTGGGCAATAATCCAACCACTGAAATATAATTAGAATGATCACAAACAATTTAATCCCAGTTATTTAATCTGTGGGGTGACTGATGCCACAAGTGGAATTTCTCTCTAGATCTCACAAAGAAGTGCAGGATTCATGAACTTCTGAACATCTGAAATGATGTGAACTAAAGAGCTCCTTTCAGCCAGGCGTGGTGGCGCACACCTTCAATCCTAGCACTTGGGAGGCAGAGGCAGGCAGAGGCAGGCAGATCTCTGTGAGTTCAAGAACAGCCTGCTCTACAGAGCAAGTTCCAGGACAGCTGGGGCTACAGGGAGACCCTGCCTTAAAAAAAGACAACAAAAAAANTAGGAAAAGACTTCCTAAATCAGACAGCAGCTGCACAAGAATTAAGGTCGACAATTGACAAATGGGACCTCATCAAACTCAAAAGCTTCTGTACATCAAAAGAAACAATCAAGGAAGTGAAGAGAAATCCCACAGAGTGGGAGGAAACCTTCACTGCAGATACATCTGACAAAGCATTGATTTCCAGAATATATAAACTACTCAAAAAACAAAGAAAAAAGAAAACAAACGACCCGCTCAATAGATGGAGCAAAGAACTGAACAGAGACTTCACAAGCGAGGAATTAGAGATGTCTGAGAAACACCTCAAGAACTGCTCAACATCACTAATCATTAAGGAAATGCAAATCAAAACCACTTTAAGATATCATCTTACTCCAATAAGACTGGCTAGGATCAAGAAAACAAATGATACCAAGTGCTGGAAAGGTTGTGGGGAAAGGGGAACACTTATCCACTGCTGGTGGGAATGTAAACTTGTACAGCCACTATGGAAAGCAGTGTGGAGAACCCTTGGAAGACTTGGAATGAACTTGCCACCTGACCCAGCCATACCACTCCTGGGCAAGTACCCTTAAGACTCACCCCACAGCAGAGATACATGCACGGCCATGTTTATTTCAGCTCTCTTCACAATAGCAAGGAGCTGGAACCAATCCAAATGCCCCTCAACTGATGAGTGGATAGAGAAAGTGTGGTACATGTACACAATGGAGTTCTATGCAGCAGTAAAGAAAGACGACATCATGAGCTTTGCAGGAAAATGGCTGGAGCTAGAGGACATCGTGCTGAGTGAAGTAACACAGTCCCAGAAAAACAAAGGACGAATGGTAACCCTCATCTGTGGATACTAGTGCCAATTACCTAGTTGTAAGTATTTCTTGTGTACGGCCCCCTGAGCTTTTGTCCAAAGAAGTTGGGAGTGAAGCATATTGGAAACAACACCACCACCACCAACAACAGAAAGGGTTGAATCAAAGAACTGACTGAAACAGTGAATTTCTGCTCAAAACAGTCAACTTCCTCATGGAGAATATTGAGAAAGACTGAGAAAGAGATGAAAAGAATATATGGCAGAATGCATGAGCTCTGGTGGGGTGGGCGAATGGGGGAGGCACAGGTCTAGATTTGTTAAAAAATAAAAATAAATTTATGTGAAAAGAAAAAAAAAGAAAACTAAAAAAAAAAAGAGTTCCTTTTATTTATCACACTATGCTTTATGTTTGAAAGCCATGGAAAATCAAATATAAAGTTACAATATGCATGTAAGGATTAGATTTGTGTTTTTTATAATTTATCCAATAAGATAAATTATAAGGGCTAAACATACTTATTAATAGTGTATTAGTGTGTTGGGGCTGGAGAGATGGCTCAGTGGTTAAGAGCACTGACTGATCTTGCAGAGGACCCAGGTTCGATTCCCAGCACCCACATGCGGCTAAGAACCATCTTTAACTACAGTTCCAGGAGAATCGGACGCCCTCTTCTGACCTCCGCGGCATTGGATGATGAGTGCACCAACCTACATGCAGACAGTACACTCCTACACATAAAAAATAATAAATAAATAAGTTTAAAAAATAGTGAATTAGTGTGATACTATATTTATATCTTCATCATGCTTTTTACCAACCTTACCACAAGCTTTCCTTGGCACACTGATTCATAACTCAAGCAAGTTATTATAAAATGTTAAATGAATGCATAATAATTAAAGCAATGAACATTCACTGAGAAATACAGAGGAAAGAAGGCATGACCTAGATATGACTCCCATTCAACAAAGAGTTGTATCCTCTCACATTGTATAAAAAATAATTTAAATTATATTAATAAAGTGCCATAAGGTGATAAGAGACTAAAGGTATGAACCCTATAGGAAAAGAATAACGATAGTAAAGCTTAATTATGAACAAAATCTGCTAGGATTTATTTAAATGGAACATAACTAATTAGTACTTAAAGGAAAAATTAGCACATGCACACACACACACACTTTATAGGATTTTCAGGCATGTCTGACATGACACTTTATGGCTTCTTGAAATCACTAAAATAAAAATCATCTCAAATAATTTAAACTAAAATTGAATACCAGTTACTAACTCTTACCTTCTTATATCATAGAATTTTTAGACACTCACAGTATGGTACCTGTTACATTAAAGTTTTTTTTTTAATTTTTTTAGATTATTTTTAAATTCTTATTTATTTTTTATGTGTATGGATGTACTGTCTGCATGTAGGTTTGTGCACCTGTGTTGTGCAATGTTGCGGAGGTCAGAAGAGGGTGTTGGATTACCCAGGAACTGGAGCTAAGGAATGTTCTCAGCTGCCATGTGGGTGCTGGGGATTAAACCGGGGTCCTCTGCAAGAGCAGTAGGCGCTCTTAACCACTAGACCATCTCTCCAGCCCCTAAATTAAGGATTTATAACTTGTAAAATCTGGTATTCTCACTAGAGATACCAAATTAAAATCTTTAGCTTTGAGAAAAATAAAAGTAATACTCTATCAATTACTAGAGATGTGACCAGACCCAATTCAAATTCTTATGTGTATTAAATTTCTTTTTATTTGGATTTTTCCTAACAGATAATATCAGTAAGAATTTTAGATATTAGTGAAAGAATTAAAATAAAAATTTAGAACTAGTAAATATAAAATTAATAAAATGATTTTTGTTTAAAACAATAACACATGCTTATTATAATAATTTAACTTTAAGTTATAACAAATCTTTGCTTTATGTGGTCAAACTACTGGGTTTAATATCACCTTTCATGTATGTGATATCTATGCTGTGAAAGAAGCAAATATCCATGTTTGCGTATTAAATTTTAATTGAATTACAGAAAGTACTTCTTAATTCTCAAGAACTTCTGGACTATTTGCAGTTCAATTATTGTATGTCGATTTCACAGTACCATCTCTGCTATCTGAGATCTTTCTATTATTATCTAATATCTTCAATTTGAGAAGTTAGTTAAGGATTCCATAGAAATGCAAAGCTATTCAACATAGGAAATTAATCATTCCTCCTTACATGGCTCAGATACCAATACTATTTATTACAGAAATAATTCAACACAGCAGTGGACTAACGAAATATTACAACTACACTGGAAAGATGAAAAGCTCTTAGTAAAGTCATAGCTCGTGTAAGAAAAAATAAAAATAAAATAAAATATGCACTGAAGATATTATGGATGGATTATCCAAATGAGATTTTCAAAATCTGTACTTAAAGGTTTTACGATGCCATCTATTTTTGTTTTATTCCAAACTTTAAAATTCACTTCATTGATTTGAAATAATTTTCAGAAAAATAAGAAAGTAGTTTTATAAGTTTTATAAAATAAATAATAAAATACTAAAATATAAAGCAAATGAATACTTTCTTACATACCTATGCTTTGACTTATTTGGAAATTTAAAACCAAATACCTAAAAATAGAAAATTTATTATCTGAAATAAACATTTTCAGACAGGATTTTCACAGTGAGTGTTTCAGTTTTCTGAAAGCACTTATGTAGTGTTTAAATCTATGTAATGCTTCAAAATTTGTTAGGATTACATTAGGAAATGCCCCTTTATTTGTTTTCCTTGTGCAATGCATCTCAATGGATAAGTAGGCTTTTTTGCTTATTTTTTAAGGTATGTATTGTTAAATACTTACTAAAAATGAAACCATTCCAACCTGTGTTTACAAACCTTTAGAACTCTGTTTAAAACCTCCTTTATTAAACTATAGAACAACAGTAGTGTAGTATTTAGTTACATGAGTTTCAAACAGAACAAATACAATTTTATGATTAATGTACTATTGTAAATTTTGACTATGAATACAAGAGACTGATATATCTATTCTATTGATTATATTATTGTGTATGGTAGCTAAATATGTATTTACCCAGTAACCATTCTGCCCCTATGGCAACATACTCAGTATACACATTACAACCAAAAATATTAGAATATTTTGGTTGTAATAACCCTAATGTAGTGATGTCTGTTTTTACTCTTGCACTGCACTTATAGTCACAATTTCTACTTTATGAAAAATGCAGATAATTTATTTAGGTGATTAGTAAGTAAACAAGGATATTTATAATTCATTAATTCTGATACTTAAGAAATTATATATATATATTTTTAGATTATCAAAATGTCTTAATAATAATCAAATAACTAAATACTCTTGTTAACTAAAATTCAAACTACTCACTAACAAAATATATCTGCTAATTTAAATTGAAAATATTTTAATGGGTTGTCAATATTTCTGTATAATGTATAATATTTTTGTATAATATAGTTCATATATCATATATTACAGGTGATTTTTATTAAGAATTAATTGACATCCAAAGGAAAAAATAGACAATATAATTATACATCTTTATACTCTATATTTATAGGCAAGGTTAGAGAGGTTTTCTTCAAATGAAAGTGAAATTAGTTAGTCATTCTTTCAAATGTATTAGAAAACACACCAAGCAAAAGACAATCAAGTGGTAGAGTGAGTCAAATACCTAACATAATAGCTGGAAATAGTTATGTGCAGTCATTTTCATGCCAGAAGTATTAATGAATCAAACGTTTAATCAAATGTTTGTGAATGGTTGACTAGTACATAGCTATATCATTTGATTTTGATATTTTATGCAGAGATGCCATATATTTTAATTTCTTGCATTTCTTAAAGTATAGTAAACACATAAATATGGTACTCAGTACATAACTAAATATCAGAAAGTGAACAGTAGAGCTAGCTCTGTGGTAAAGTCCATGCCTAACCTACACAAAGACATGGTTTAGAGCCAAAAATAAAAATCAACCAAACAATTAAACAAAATGTGTGCCCTTTGATATTGTATGTAGGCTGAGATAAATAATTGATATTCTTCCAAGATTATAAAATTATAACGAGGATATTTCCAGTGAAGGACAAATCGAAATTACATTGTAAACCCATGAATTGCCACCACGTTATTTTTTCTGCTTTACATAGGAGGTGAAATCATTTTACCTGTCACCCAGACTCCAAGAAAGAGCTTAAAATGTCAAGATTCCCACCCACTACCTTCATGGTTTATTAAGCAAAAAGCCAAAACCCTCCATGCTCCCTTCTGGTTCCAACAATCTATGATTCAAAGAGATGTAATGGCTCTCTTTTCATGTTCAGTAGTTTCCTGGTGAGGGAATAATTTCACTGTCCTTTTCCTGTGGGGTCCTGCCTGTGAATCTAAAAAGAAATGAATCACAACTGGAGGACAGGGCCACAAAATAAAGCCATTTAGTTTTACAAATCTATTGTGTTCTTCCGTATGTTTTATGGGCCTGGTCCTATTACAAGCCAAGAAAAAAAAACAAAACAAAACAAAACAAAACAAAACAAAAAAAAAAACACTTAAACAAACTTTTCCTCCAGTCTCTTTCCAGTGAAAACATTTACAATTTTATGACTGTCTTTCAAAGCAGTTTATCCAATTTCCCACCTTATATGTTTCTTTTCCAAGAACTTTCTATCCCACTTTCTCGAACATACAAAACAATCAGAGACATGAAACTGGACTTTTCAAATACAAACTGCTGACAACAGTTAGAAGCACTTTACTGGGGCATTACTGACTGTAGCTTCAATGAATTAAGCTTGATTCACTGCGGGTGAATCATTTTCAAAGCAGAGCTGTTCAGCAGTAATTGGCCAAGAATCCCTGCTGAGAAAAGCACTTGTCAAATAATACTTGTTTACAAATATATCTCCAGACAGCAAAAAGTGGCAGTTACTGAATAAGTTCAAAACCCCCTCCAAATATTCATAACAGTTGGCACAGCCTTTTTACTTATTAAATTTCTTAAAATTTTCACTTGTTGATATTCTGGCTTTTCTCCTGGATCAATATGAAATTAATATCTTCTGCTAAATATACTTGTGGGCTTTTTAAAGTTTTTTTTTTATCTTTTACCATATATTAATGGTTAGTTTCATGTGGAGTTTATGTCTTTATTAAGCAACTGAATACATATTGATCTTGTAATTTGCTTAGAATGCTGTTAAAGTAAATTTTCTCTTGCTGTCTCTTAATCAAAATATTCTAACACTGTGCATAATTAATTTTGATGACAATCCAAGATTCTGGACACGTTCAGATTTTCTGCTAAATTCTACTTTATTCATATCAAAATTGAATGTTTACAATGACAAAAATAAGAAAATGTGGATGAAAACACATTTATTTCTGCCCCTCTGACTTTTTATCACATAATCATAGCACTCATATTTATAGATATGTACAGTGTACATGGCAGGTTGGCAATCACTAAACATTTCAAGCATTATAGAAATTGAATCCTATGAAAGTAATTCATTAATAAACATAGCATGCAAATCAATTCTTTCTGCCCTTGACTTTCCAAAATGCTTCCATTTAACAAACAAAAAGGAAAAATAGTTAATTATTTTAAAAATAAAACATGGATGTTACAGATAATTTAATATATGTCTCTGCTCTATACATAATAACAGTAGTATAGAAAACTAAAAGAAAATAGGAATGTAGATTTAACAAGCTATAAGAACCTGAGATGATATAAAGATGAAACACTGATGGCTACTGAAGACATGATTTGGACAAAACCAGAGATGGTAAGAATATTAAATGTTTACTGATATTATATAGTATATGTCACAAAACATGCCCCAACGAGCAGGAAAGCTTCATTCTGTATGTCTTTTGTGCACAAGGGGGCAACACATAGCTCGTTTGTGCTAACCCTCCAACCCTCATTTCCACATAGTCAAATCTGCTGTGTGTTTTCTAGCTGGGGAAGCTTGTATTTGCTAGGCTGCAATCCACAAGACCCAAGATCCACTGGCAGCACGTTTGGAGACTTGTGTCATCTCCTTTAGTCCTTCCACTTCCTTCTGCTTGTTTTCCTTTCCTCCATCTTATTATTCACCTTCAGTGTCACAGTCCCTGATAATTGATTTCTTCCCATCCCTATCACATTTTAAAAAAGGAGTTGAAACCACAGCAAGATTCGAAGTGATGAAAGATGCTATGGTTAAATAGAACTGCAGCACCAAACGGATAGTCCTTTGGATAGAATAAACAGTTAAAAGCCACCCCCCCCAAGGTTCTTATAATTTTGAACTTATAACGTAATGGCTTAACATAAGACATTAACAAGCGGTCTGGATCTTCACAAAACACTTTAAAATAAACTTTAAAGAGAAAAAAACACAACTTATTTTATGTAAGCACAACCGATTACATATATATGTACATATATCAGTATATATACATATATATGTATATATATATGTATATATATATACCTGTACCAACTGTTATCTACTGATATATTCCTTTGAATATATATTTCATAATAAGCATCGATTTTAGAGAGAGCCCGTTGGATGGAATGTGTCTAGCTCTTCTGCTTTTCTGGGGTTCCTTGGGAGCTGGTAGCACTGGGTTACCAGCTCAGAGTCTTCTATAGCAGAGACTGACCCCATGCAAGTCACGAGGACACACACCACTCGGTTGCTGTTATTTCATCTTTCTCAGCCAGTGTCTCCTGCCCTCAAAGTGGAAGGAAATTTTTGAAAAGGTTCTGTGCCTCAGAATTCTCTTCCACACACACCCCCAAACTAAAGCTCGGGCTTCCAGACAACGATTTAGAGTTTTGATGTTTCCATTATGGAGATAAACACTCCTGATAGCTAGATCTGCTCTGAGATGTTGACCTGCTCTTTCCGACTCTCCACCCTCCACCATGTGAAGGCTTAAGCCCTTAAGCTGAGACTGAGCGGTCTAGTGTGCAAGAGGAGCAGACCTAGACAGGCAGAATGGAAGCAAAAGATCTCGGAAGCTTAGCTCCGCTGCGTGGGGGTACCAAGACAATACAGGTGTTCCCAAGCCTAGCCTAGCCCTTACTCTCAGAAAGGAAGGCATGGACGGTCTGGGGCAAAGAGTTTAGCGTACTAGGAGGGGTGGGTACTTCAAGACCTGGCATCTCTGGCTAGGACAAGCCTTTTACTATCTCCAGATGAGTCTCACTATGGATTCTAGGAATAACTTCCTAGTAGCTACACTGCCTTGCTCCTTTGAAACCATTCTACCTTCCACCTTCCCGCCTTCTTCCACCTTCACTGGAGTGTGCCAGTGACCCCTCCCCAAATGGAAAAACACTCATTAGAAGGATTACCTTCTGCCCTTCACCCTCCCCTCCCTCAAAAATTAAACTTCTTGCCACCCACCCCGGAATAGCATCCAGTGATGCCCTAAATAACAGCTGCGGGAGACACTTTCCCCCAAAATAAAAGCACCAGCCATCCCCACATCGTTTCCCAACAACAGCATCATAGAATGGTTTCTTAAATCCCCACGGATCCTAAAATCCTCTTAATCGTGCTGTTCTCTATCTGGATATGTCACCTGCCCACGCCCCCCTCGCCCCGGACCCAACCGCACCCAACCTCTCAGCGCAGGTCTCAGACCCCTTTCCTTCTGGCTTCCAACTTCCCAGCCCCCAACCACCCTAGATCCACAGGCAGGTTCCTAGCCCAGCAAGCACTCTGCTGCTAATGTCAAACAATGCAACCAAAGACAGGCCTGGGATAGCGGGCAAATATTAATTGGTGATGAAGAGTGAGATTCAGTCCCAAGCAGCAGAGTCTAGAGCTCGGAGGCCGGCTGGCACAGGCCCCGCCTCAGCCATCCTCCCCAGGTGGCCTTGGTCCCCACCCCCATCACCCTACCTTCGTTGCTGGGGCTGGCCAGGAGGGTCCGGAGCGCAGCGCACAGAAGAAGGCAGGTCCATAGGGGCGCCTTGCGAGGTGCGGAGTAGCAGCCGGCCAGAGACACAGGGCTGCGGGGGGGTTCGCTGCCGCCACCATCGCCACCGCCGCCACTGCCGCCCGGGGTCCACCGGCGTCCGGCACCCCGGGGCCGAGAGCCCCGCATTTTTCACAAGCCTCTTCTCCCGCTGCTGGCCCGCGCAGCTTAGTCTGTGGTTCAGGCTCCGCAAAAGGCGAGAAGGAAAAGCAGGAGGACTCCTCGTCCTGATAGGGTCCTGTGCCAGAAAGCACCTGAGTGCTCCAGATGCGGGAATCACAGATCCGCTGAGAAGGCTGAAGTTTGCATTCGGTCCTGTGGTCCTCCCCTTCAGTTGGGGGAGATGGATAGGGAGTTCTGATGGCTTGTGCAGTTCCGAACTAGGCTCAGTCAAGGGTGTCCAGGAGAGTCCCACAGACTGTTCCTTTGCCGGTTTCAGACTTTTTGTTTAAGGACTGTGATTTTTAAATACCACCAGGGAAAGAGGTGAGGATTTCTTTCCAATCTTCAATCCTGAAATGGACCACGTTAAAGACGACGAGTCATCCTAAGAAACGCATTCTTTCATAAAACGAGGAGGGGAAAAAAAAAATGAAAGTGGAGTGAGTAGAGATTATAGGAGAGTGAACGTGGGGTGAAGAACAGGGACCAGAGGCTAGCAAAGGCTGCTATCCAGAGTTAGGCACGCCGCAGGAGAAGACCAGACTTGGCTTGCTGAGCGCTGCCTGGGGCGGGCTGTGCAGCGGGCGGAATCGGAGGAGCTCTGGCCAGATCCGCTCAGCCCCACGGATCCGCGCTGCGGTTCCCGGGCTCAGCAGAGGCGGAGTGCGGGCGGCGCGGGCGAGCTAGCAACTGCACCCTCGCCGCGCTCCTGCTGTGTCTCCAGCTCCGGCGTCTCCCCGGCCTCCAGCTCAGCGCCTCCCTCCCTCCTCCCTCTTCCCTTCCTCCTCCAGCGCACACTCCCCCGCCCTCTGCTGCTTGCGGCCTCACCAGTGACAAGCTACTGTAAGTGTGACTTGCTTAGACGAAGTCACACACCCACGGAGGGAAGTGATCTGCAGGCTGCCATGGGGAGTGTTGCCGAGCGGTCTCCGGGAAAGGCGCGTCTTCCTCCCTGGATAATTAGGGCAGACAACCCTCCTGAGGATGACTAAGAAGACTAAGGTTCCCAGGAGGCAGAAAGAAAAGCAGCCCTAGCAGTGAGGACCAGAGGGTCCCTGGGTCTGGCATAGCGCCTGCTGCCTTCGCAGGCTGTGGAATCAACAACCGTGTCAAGGAATAGCAGTGCCTGAGCAGGCTATGCTGGTCCGTGGCTAGTTTCTTAAACACCTATATCCCTCGCTGCCTTTGACCCTTTCTGTTCCTCTGGAATGAAATAATTACTCAACGTGATCTTCAGTAATAAGCTGTAAAATACCTAAATATAAAGATGGTGTATCAGTTTGAAATTTCAGGGAGTCAAATAATTTGCCTATTGACATTTTAACCATGCCAGGTGCTTTAAGACATAGGGATTTAATTCACTTATTTCAATGACGATATTTAGTATTGAAGAAATTATGTAATGGAAAACACATGCTGTTAATTCCAGTGAAATTAGCATGGGTCAAATAATGTCAAAGCTTTAAAAAATTTAATTATTTTAATTGCCTGTGGTCTATTGCACTGAAAGACTTACAAATAACTGAGAGAAAACAGTTTAAGACAGTTTCGCTGCTTCACCTCTGTTGTGTCTTCCTTTGCTTTAATATCTTCCCTCAATTTACTCTTCGTTATTTCAAAGAAATACATCAGAAAGGCAATTTTAGCATGCTATCATTCAAAAACAGACTGCGAACCAAGTGTCTCCTCAGACTTGTGGTATGGGAGGAAAGGTACCTTATTCAATTTCCCATCTAGTAACTACTTTCAGGATTGGGCTTGCATTCATACCTGATAAAGGCGATTCCCTACACCAGTCTGATAACTAGACTCT
The DNA here is from genome assembly GCA_009823505.1 of Rhizomys pruinosus. Classification (NCBI taxonomy): domain Eukaryota; kingdom Metazoa; phylum Chordata; class Mammalia; order Rodentia; family Spalacidae; genus Rhizomys; species Rhizomys pruinosus. The sequence goes on from VZQC01012814.1 coordinate 525,761, forward strand.
TGTGGTTAGCTTCACAGTGAATTTGGCATGATCCTTCATTGATACCATTTGATTTGGTTCAAATATTTGCAATAATTTTGAAAGAACAAAACATCAGTAAGGTAGCTTTAAAGAGGTGGAAGCTCATCTCTCTCTCTCTCTCTTTCTCTCTTTCTCTCTTTCTCTCTTTCTCTCTTTCTCTCTTTCTTTCTTTCTTTCTTTCTTTCTTTCTTTCTTTCTTTCTTTCTTTCTTTCTTTCTTTCTTTCTTTCTTTCTTTCTTTCTTTCTTTCTTTCTTTCTTTCTTTCTTTCTTTCTTTCTTTCTTTCTTTCTTTCTTTCCTCTTTCCTGAAAGGTTTTGGCACTAGAAAGTTGAAAGCTGTTCCATTCTATTCTAATGTGATCCAAATGCACCAAGCAAACACAGAGGAATAGCAAGGAACTGGTCTTCCAAGCTGGCAGAAAGCCTCACTGCGACATGGAAGGTTAAAATGTATGTGTTTAAAGCTGGGCTGGGTGGTGCACGCCTTTAATCCTAGCACTCAGGAGGCAGATACTGGTAGATCTCTGTGAGTTCAAGGCCAGCCTGGTCTACTTAGTGAGTTCCAGAGCATCTGGAGCTACAGGGAGACCCTGTCTCAAAAAGACCAAAAACAAAAACAAAAAAAGTATGTGTCAATTTGAAGACCATTTGAAATGCAAGCCTGCCATCTACCACTATTTATATTTGTATATATTTGGGTTACTGGAGACTTTCAAAACAGAATAACAAGGAAAAAAATTTAAATCATGGGACTAAAGCTGACATAAGACAGTGGCCTTGAGCAGGTGCTTCACATCTTCGGGTCTGGTTAATAAGAACAAAGATTTAGAGAGAAGATCTTCAAGCACTCTTCTCTCTCTTGTTCCCTTTTTTTTTTCATGTCAGGCTGGAATAGTCAATACTGTGTGTGTAATATTGTCTGCAAAATAATGACAATTATTTAGCCTAGAATTTCAACTGTTAAATTACAATAGGCTTATTCAAACTTTATTAAAATCCACTGAAATTTCAAATTCAGTGCTTGCTTCTTTTGAGATGATTTGTCCTCCTCTGATTTTTATAGCTGTTACACCTTTTCTAGATGAATTCCCACTAACCAAATGTTTAACACCCTACTCCTTACATACTACATTCCTCTAATCCTACCTACTGTTGAAGGAAGTTCAGACTTTTAAACCTGATTTGTTTTCTGATAAGGATGAGTTAGTCTATATATGTACTTACACACAAACCATAGATATATATATATATATATATATATATATATATATGAAGAAAGAGACCAAACCTAAAGGAAGTATGTGCAACAAAATCTTTTACACTGGTCACTATTACTATAATAGTATGATCTCCTACTCAAATGGCTAACTAAAATGATTTGGAATACATGTTAGCAAATCTTTTCTATTCTCCAAGTCATAATATTTATCACACATTTTAAAAAAGTTTTTTATTCATTTATGTTTATTTTATGTGTATGAATGTTTTGCCTGCATGTATGTAAGTCCACCCATGTCATGCACTGCCTGTAGAGGCCAGAAGAGGGCTTCAGATCCCCTGGAACTGGGTAATAAGGTGTTGTTAGCTGCCATGTGACTGGTGGGAATGGAGCCTGTATCCTCTGCAAGGAGAGCAAGGTTTCTTAACATTTAGCTGTCCAGTCCTGACCATGTAGATTTGAAAGAAATAACAGCTATAAAATGAAACCCCAAAGACAAAGATCAAATTAATAGTATTAGGCCCTAAAATATTTTAATATGAGAATACAATTCTGATGCTTTGGCATGGGCCTCAGTTTCAAAGACCTTTCACTTGTCCATGTTATTTTCCTGGCATGGAAAAATATCTTAGCACAGTTACATGGGACAGTGGCATTGCATGAAAATCAGAATGTTTTCTCTCATGCTTATGACTTCAGAACAAAATGGTAAGGCAAGAGTTTTGATTTGTCTGAGAAGCTATGCAGAGTAACCTTGAGAAGTTTGAAAACTATTATTGTGTTTTCTGAATTATTGTTAAGTGGTATTAGCAATCCTGCATATATCTTATCCATATTATAATTAGAACAAAAGCAGACTTGATGCAAATAGCTTACAACATCTACTGAAAGTTTACTCTGTGTGAATATTATAATATTCGAACATTATAACTTCAGCTGTGATGTTAATAGCCCAATGTTAATGAGAAAACTGAGGAATGAGATTAGCCCTCCTAAGTAGTCACACAGAAGTTAAGCCATATGAATTTTGACTCATGGTACTGGATTTGTTCAAGAAAATTCCAATGAAAAAAAGTAAGAAATTAACTTTATTCATCATATTTTATCAGGAAAAGAAATAGGGCTATCTGAAAATTCTACGTTGATGGGGTCAATTACATAAATGTTTTAAATTTAAGCTGATTTAGAAACAAAAGCAAGTAAACAGTATAGTAGAGAGCAGATACATGACTAAGGATATAAATATGCATTACTTGGAGACAATAACTGGCTATCACAAAAATATTCATATGTGCCAGGTGTGGTGATGCACGCCTTTAATCCTAGCACTTAGGAGGCACAGGTAGGCGGATCTTTGTGAGTTCAATGCCAGCCTGGTCTACGGAGCAAGTTCCAGGACAACAGAGGCTACATGGAGAACCTGTCTCAAAAAGGCCAAAAAAAAAAAAAATTCATATGTATATGTATGTGTGTGTGTGTGTGTGTGTGATTGTGCACACAGGAATGTGTATGAGATTCTACATACAATGGAAATAATAGGCCAAATTAAGATTAAGATCTGTGGTTAGATGATATTACCAGAAATAAATGACACAAAGCCCATATGTAAACCCAGGTAGAAAATATAAGCAAGACCTCTTGACTTAAATGATTCTATCACTTTGTAATATTCCATTTTTGGTAAAACTAGGTGAAAAATGTAAAAGAAGAAATGAAAATATAACATGGTCTAATAAAACTGTATGACAAAATAAATGTATTTTTAATTCATAATATACTGTAATGTGATGTGACTTATTTTGATATGAAATGTAAATAATAATGTTGTGTTTAAGTAAATGGTAATCTTAGAATTCCCCAGATGAAATATTATTGTGTTTCTTTTATAGCATGGATTTTGATTTAATGAATGTAGGTGACAAAAATGTTTTAATTTTTGCTCAATGTTAGATTATTTTAAAAATATTTTTCTTAAATTTCAAGATTCCTTTCTAATAATGACTCTCATTTCTACCTGTTAATGGGAGATTGCATTTTTAGTTAAAGGTAGCTGGTTATCAGTTGAGTGTTTAAATTATAATCTCATGAATCCCTGAATTTTAAGAAATTAATAATGAGGGTTGGAGAGATATCTCAGTGGTTAAGAGTACTTGCTGTCATGCCAGGCGTGGTGGTGCACGCCTTTAATCCTAGCACTGGGGAGGCAGAAGCAGGTGGATCTTTGTGCGTTCAAGAACAGCCTGGTCTACAGAGTGAGTTCCAGGACAGATGGGGCTACAGGGAGACCCTGTCTCAAAAAGACAAAAAAAAAAAAAAAAAAAAAAAGAGTACTTGCTGCCTTTCCAGAGGACCTGAGTTTGGTTCTCAGAACCTACAGCGGGTGCCTCATAACTGCCTGTATCTCCTGCCCCATGGATTCTGATGACTCTTCTGGCTTCTGCAGACACCCATAAACACATCACACACACACACACGCACACACACACACACACACACACACACACACAGAGGAGACAAAAAAACCCACACATATAAATAAATAAAATAGAAATTAGTATGAAACCATTTCATTGTTTAACAAAAATAAGTGTAATCATTAGAAAATAATTCATTAAATTTCTGTATCATGAACAATACAAAATTTTATTTGTGCTATGACTTAATGTGAACAGAAGTAAATCCTTACATCATTATGAAAGGAACTATATAACAAAGAACACACGATGTTCCAATAAATGACAGCAAGTTCAAGGACCACAGTGACCGATGTGGGTTTTTTCTTTAATCATCCTATAATGATGTTTGAAGTCTTCAAAAATTGCAGCATAGTGTGCGGCCAAGATTGCTGGAATTTATAAGACCCAAACCCACTTACCAGGAGGTTCTTTCTTGGTTGTACTTGCCTCCAGCATCTTGGGGAACTGGCATCATGTAAAGATGTAAACAGTGAAATAATAAGGACTCTTGAGGCTGAAGAAACAGGAAAACATACACAAAATGATGCTACTATGAGAAGTAAAAATTTCAGCTAAATTCTGTACAGTCTTCTGGATTCCAGAAGTATTTGTTAATATGTGAAAAATAAACTGTAGTAAGTTTATATTCTGATAACTGTGTACTAAACTGTGTACTAAACTTAATAATTTACTGACTTACAAGCATAAGGAATTGATTCACACAAGAGCATATTTTATATATAACTAAATGTGATTTGATGAAGGAAAATAGTAATAATAATTTTGATCAGAAGTGTAAGGAAAATAGATACATATGTGGCTAAGCTTGGCTACAACTGCTGACAGATATCAGGTAAAATTCAACAGTGACAATCTCCTGTACTTTTTTTTTCACATAAATTTATTTTAATTTTTTTAACAAATCTAGACCTGTGCCCCCCCATTTTCCCACTCCACCAGAGCTCATGCATTCTGCAAATATGCTTTTCATCTCTTTCTCAGTCTTTCTCAATATTCTCCATGAGGAAGTTGACTGTTTTGAGCAGAAGTTCACTGTTTCAGTCAGTTCTTTGATTCAGTCCTTTCTGTTGTTGGTGGTGGTGGTGTTGTTTCCAATATGCATCACTCCCCACTACTTTGGACAAAAGCTCAGGGGGGCGTACACAAGAAACACTTACAACTAGGTAATTGGCACTAGCATCCACGGTGAAGGATACCATTCGTCCTTTGTTTTTCTGGGACTGTATTACTTCGCTCAGCACGATGTCCTCTAGGTCCAGCCATTTTCCTGCAAAGCTCATGATGTCGTCTTTCTTTACTGCTGCATAGAACTCCATTGTGTAGATGTACCACATTTTCTCTATACACTCATCAGTTGAGGGGCATTTGGATTGGTTCCAGCTCCTTGCTATTGTGAAGAGAGCTGAAATAAACATGGCCGTGCATGTATCTCTGTGGTGGCGTGAGTCTTGAGGGTACATGCCCAGGAGTGGTATGGCTGGGTCAGGTGGCAAGTTCATTCCAAGTCTTCCAAGGGTTCTCCACACTGCATTCCATAGTGGCTGTAAGAGTTTACATTCCCACCAGCAGTGGATGAGTGTTCCCCTTTCCCCACAACCTCTCCAGCACTTGGTATCATTTGTTTTCTTGATCCTAGCCAGTCTTATTGGAGTAAGATGATATCTTAAAGTGGTTTTGATTTGCATTTCCTTAATGATTAGTGATATTGAACACTTCTTAAGGTATTTCTCAGACATCTCTAATTCCTCACTTGTAAAGTCTCTGTTCAGTTCTTTGCTCCATCTATTGAGTTGGTCATTTGTTTTCTTTTTTCTTTGTTTTTTGAGTAGTTTATATATACTAGAAATCAATGCTTTGTCAGATGTATCTGTGGTAAAGGTTTCTTCCCACTCTGTGGGATTTCTCTTCACTTCCTTGATTGTTTCTTTTGATGTACAGAAGCTTTTGATTTTAATGAGTTCCCATTTGTCAATTGTCAACCTGAATTCTTTTGCAGCTGCTGTCTGATTTAGGAAGTCTTTTCCTATGCCTATGTTTTGTAGTCTGCTGCCAACTTTTTCTTCTATCACCTTCAGAGTAATCTCCTGTTCTTGATGTTGCATGGTAAGTAAGAACACTAAGGTAATGTGCTTTCATCATATTATCATGTCTGTAAAATGTGGCTCCTTCAGTCCAGAAAACTACAGTGATGTAGTCTGGACACTCATTTGATCAACTTGATTGAACAAACAACCTGTCACCCCCCACTGGATGGTGGGACTGTGGGGATTTGGGCACAACAGTCTGCAGATTGGTTTTGCACAAAGGATGCTTGTACTCATGGATTATCACTTATAGCTAAAAAATGGAAAAAAAAAAACCTGAAAGATACAGGACAGTTATGGCAGAATACATGATCTGGGATGGGGTGAGGGTGGGGTAGAAGGGAAAGGGAAATATGCCTGATCTGAATTGGAAAATGATGTATGAAATGCACAAAGCATCAATAAAAATTAAATTAAAAAAATGTAAGTGAAGAAAAGTGGGCTAAATATTAAAACTAGGTGGTATTTTATTAGAAGTTTAATTAAACTAAGAATAAATACTCCAATGTATAAGTGTGAATTAGTGTATCAGTGTAGGGAAACATCATGGAGTCATTTGGATTCTTGAAAATATATTTGTTTGCATAAAATTATAGCTAAAAAGTCAAGTCACAGGCTGGGTATAGTGGTGCATGTCCTTAATCCCAGCACCTAAAAGGCAGATGTAGGGGGAATCTGTGAGTTTAGTGTCAACCTGGTGTGCATAGTGAGTTCCAGGACAGCCAGGACTATACTGCTAGATCCTCTCAAAAAATCAAATTAAAATGGTTTAACGAAAAGATTCTATGCTACATCATGTACGTGATAATAATGGAATAACTTAGAATTTTTTTTTTAATTTTTTTGGTCTTTTCGAGACAGGGTCTCCCTGTAGCCCCAGCTGTCCTGGAACTCACTCTGTAGACCAGGCTGGTCTTGAATTCACAAAGATCCACCTACTTCTGCCTCACAAGTGCTAGGATTAAAGGCTTTTAACTTTTAAGTTAAATGTATTTTTTTTTACAATTAGCATTTAACAACTACACAGTAGTACAAAAATCTTCCTACAGAAAAATATATACACACATACACAGAGAAAAACAAGAAAAAATGAGACAGAGTGAAAAGCAATGGTAGAAGGATGATTATAGTAAGGAAACTTACATTATTATAAATCAATTAAATAATGATTATTTTAATTAGCCTCTGTGCCCAATCTAAAATGCGTGGGAGAAATTACTTTTTTAAGTTTATCATTTTCATGGTATCTCAACAGGATTTCTAACTATTCCAAAAACCTTGTTGGAAGGATAGACCCTGTCATGTTATCTCACTTCATTGCATTCTCCTGCAATCTCTCTTACACCCCATCTTTGCTGACTGTATTTGTAATCCTTTGTTTTCTATACTGGCTTTCCTAATAACTATCAAGATCCCTCCTATTCTGATATAATATATATATATATATATATATATATGTATGTATGTTGACTGTTTTTGAGGCAGAAGTTCACTGTTTCAGTCAGTTCTTGATTCAGTTCCTTTCCTGTTGTGGGTGGGGTGGTGTTGTCCAATATCATCACTCCCCACGACTTTGGACAAAAGCTCAGGGGGCGTACACAAGAAAACACTTACACTAGGTAATGGCACTAGCATCCACACGATAGAAGGATACCATTGTCGTCTTTGTTTTCTGGGACTGTATTACGTCGTCGCAGCAGATGTCTCTCTAGCGTCCGCCATTTTCCTGCAAAGCTCATATGTCGTCCTTCTTTATTCTGTCTGCGATAAACTCCATTGTGGTAGATACATTTTCTCTATACATCATCATTGAGGGGCATTTGGATTGGGTCCAGTCGCGTTGCTATTGTGAAGAAAGCTGAAAAAACATGGGCCAGTGCGATGTATCTCGTGGTGGCGTGAGTGCTTTGAAGGTTACATGCCAGGAGTGGTATGGTGGGTCGGGTGGCAAGTGTCATTCCAATCTTCAAGGGTTCTCCACACACTGCATCCATAGTGGCTGTAGAGTTTACATTCCCACAGCAGTGGATGAGTTGGTCCCCTGTCTCCCAACAACCTCTCCAAGCACTTGGTAAGATTTGGTTTTCTTGATCTAGGCCAGTCTTATTGGAGTAAGATGAAGATCTTAAAAGTGTTTATGATTTGCTAATTTCCTTAATATTAGGGATATTGAACACGTTCTTAAGGTAATTTTCTCAAACATCTCTAATTCCTCACTTGTAAAGTCCTGTTCAGTCTATTGCTCCAATATTGAGTTGGTCTTGTTTTCCTTTTTTCTTTGTTTTTTGAGTAGTTTATAGATACTAGAATCAATGCTCTGTCAGATGTACGTGGTAAAGGTTTCCTTCACCACTCTGTGGATTTCTCTTCACTTCCTTGATTGTTTTCTTTGTTATGTACAGAAGCTTTTGATTTTAATGAGTTCCCATTTGTCATTGTCAACCTGAATTCTTTGCAGCTTGCTGTCTGATTTGGTTTTTTTTTTTTTTTCCTATGTTTGGTAGTCTTTCCAACTTTTTTCCTTTTTCTTCTATCACACTTCAGAGTAATCCCTGTTCTTGAGTTGCATGGTAAGTAAGAACACTAGGTAATGTGCTTTCATCAATTATCAGTCCGTAAAATGTGGCTCCTTCAGTCCAGAAAACTAACAGTGATGTATCTGAGACACTCATTTGATCCAACTGATCTGAACAAACAACCTGTCACCCCCCCCCACCTGGTGGTGGGACATGTGGGGATTTGGGCACAAACAGCCTGCAGATTGTTTTTGCAAAAGGATGCTTGTACTCATGGATTAATCACTTATAGTTAAAAAATGAAAAAAAAACCCTGAAGATACAGGACAGTTTATGGCAGAATACCATGAACTGGGATGGGGTGAGGGTGGGGGAGAAGGGAAAGGGAAAATGCCTGATCTGAATTGGAAAATGATGTATGAATGCACAAAGCATCAATAAAAATTAAATGTAAAAAAATGTAAGTGAAAAAAGTGGGCTAATATTAAAACTAGGTGGTATTTTATTAGAAGTTTAATTAAACTAAGAATAAATACTCCAATGTATAAGTGTGAATTAGTGTATCAGTGTAGGGAAACATCATGGAGTCATTTGGATTCTTGAAAATATATTTGTTTGCATAAAATTATAGCTAAAAATAAGTCAAGTCACGGCTGGGTAATAGTGGTGCATGTCCTTAATCACCAGCACCTAAAGGCAGATGTAGGGAGAATCTGTGAGTTTAGTGTCAACCTGGTGTAGCATAGTTGATTGTCCAGGACAGCCAGGACTAATACTGCTGAGATCCTCTCAAAATCAAATAAAATGTTAGAATAAACGAAAAGATTCTATGCTACATCATGTACGTGATAATAATGGAATACACTTGATTTTTTTTTTTTTTTTTGGTCTTTTCGAGACAGGTCTCCTGTGCCCCAGCTGTCCTGAACTCACTCTGTAGACCAGGCTGGTCTTGAATTCACAAAAAAGATCCACCTACGTTCTCCTCACAGTCTAGGATTAAAGGCTGTTTAACTTTTAAGTTTAAATGTATTTTTTTTTACAATAGCAGTTTAACAACTACACAGTAGTACAAAAATCTTCCTACAGAAAAATATATACACACATACAACCAGAGAAAAACAGAAAAAATGAGACACGGAGTGAAAAGCAAATGGTAGAAGAATGATATAGTAAGGAAACTTCATTATTATAAATCAATTAGAATATGATTATTTTTAATTAGCCATCTGTGCCCAATCTAAAATGCGTGAGAATTAGCTTTTTTATTTTATAGTCATTTCTACATGGTATCCGGTCAACAAAGGATTTCTACATATTCCAAAAAACCTGTTTGGAAGGATAGAGACCCTGTCAATGTTATCTCACTCATCTCTGCATTCTCCTGCAATCTCTCTTACAAACACCATGCTTTGTGACTGTATTGTAATCCTTTGTTTCTATGATGGCCTTTTTCCTAATAACTATCCAAGATCCTCCGAATTATTGATATACTATTATGAATATATATTATAATATATTATATATATATAATGCGAAGACTATTATGTTATGAATAAATAATGTTATATATATATTTTAAACATAATATTATATCCACACATATAATCTATATAATATTATCAATATATATATATAAATACATATACATACAACCTAACACCATAACACATATCACTTGAATGGAGGATTATTTTAGCCTAAAAGATGTAATGTTTTCCTTAAGGAAGTTGCTCGAAGTTGCTCTCCTTGGCAATCCCCCACAGCCTTATAGGTCCTGCATTTGTCCACATTGGGTCTTTCGTCTCTCCACTGGAAAAAGAAGGAGGTCCCCAAAATGAAGCCAGTAAGCATGTTCCTCTCTTGATCCCCCTGTACTGGACTCCATGACAAAGCCCAGGTAGTCCAACAATCAAACATTATATCGAAGAGCGAACCCTGAGCTAGTTAGTCCACCACAACTAGATGTCTCTGCATCCACCAATCTGCATTGAAGGGTTTGAGCATATGAGACACAGCTTTTTAACCTTCCAATATGGACTGAAGACTCATGTCTCTCCAAGAATCCTCCAGAGCTAATTTTTTTTTAATTATGTGAAATAAGAGAAAACTGCACCACGCAATCAATAAAGTTAATATGAGTTAACATTTTCTGTCTGAAGTACTGTGGTTGAGATAGAGCATAGTGAATTGATTCTTGCATTAAGAGCTTTCCTGACGTTCATTTTCCTGCGTCTGTCCCTTCTTGAGGATAACTCTTTTACATTCCATTTTCAAATATCTAAACTCCTACCTTTTTCAGCTAAGCAGACTATTTCCAGAATACCTTTCTTTCCTAATCTCTTAGTTGCTTAAAATCTGTGCTGAAGCCTCTACCCACAAATCTTCAGAAATCAAAGTTCAAAAAGTCTACAGGAATTTGTAACCCCTCCCATTCATTACTGGATCATCATCATCCAAACGATCTGAAAAACATGTTACGGTTGTGAATTGATAAAAGTTTTAGAAAGCAGCAAAACTATATGGAAAGTCAATATTATACATTATTATATATATATNATATATATATATATATATATATGTACATATATATAATAAATAGATGATATATAGTAAAGTATCAAAGAACATAAGTTTTATATGAATGTTTTATATTTTATAGTGTTGATAGTTTGTATCAGAACTTTTGGGTTGATACTTTTAAACATTATTTATCAATCAGTACTAATGCCCATCTGAAAAAGAACAGGACATACTGAAGTACTAAACAATAATTATAAATCACTAATTGAATCCATGATTTGGAATCTGCCAATGATACTCATTTTCTAAGTCTGTGTGTGATGGTCCAATGAAATTTGAAAAATATGAAAGATATCTTTTCTATTCCATATATGTGCATATGCATATAAGTATTAAATATGTATTTCCCCCCTGGAAACCAAAACCTCTGAGAAAAATGTGTTCCTTATACTATCCAAAATATACCATATATTTTATGCACTAGGATTAAATTCAAATTTAATTCCATGATAGCACATAATAAAAAGCGCCCACAAAAGAGGCACATAGAATGTCCCCAATGTCTTAAAAATATATTCTTTCTATCACTCATGGCTTCTGTAGGAAGAAGTCCTGAAGACTCACAACAGGCTTCTCAGCAGGGCTACCTGTGGAGGCAAGCACAAACAGATATGTAACATTATTACCCTTCAAATTGAACTGCATTCCACAATGTTAACTTTTTCAAAACTGAATTTTCTCTTAAAGTTTTGCATGTCAAAGTAATTTTAAGTAAGATTTTATAAACACTTTGTTTTCAATTAAATATAAAGTCAAAGGATTTTGTAAAAAAAATGTAAAAAGCAAATCCCATGTACAATTTTGAAAATCTCTCCACTATTAACATACTACACATTTGTAATACAAAGCACAACCAACTAACTGAAACCAACACAATTTTATTTGTTTATTTATTTATTTATTTTTTATTTTTTATTTTTTTGGTCTTTTTGAGACAGGGTCTCCCTGTAGCACCAGCTGTCCTGGAACTCACCTTGTAGACCAGGCTGGCCTTGAACTCACAAAGATCCGCCTGTCTCTGCCTCCCAAGTGCTAGGATCAAAGGTGTGCACCACCACGCCTGGCTGAAACTGGCACAATTTATAAAGGTAATCAGATTTCAACAGAAATACATGAAATTACTGTGAAAATGTGCAATGTGGTGATTTGAATGATAGTGTCCCCCATAGGCTTTAAGTATTCAGACATTTTGTCTCCAGTTGGTGGCACTGTTCTTGGAGGTCTTAGAAGGTGTGACTGTGCTGGAGGAAGTACATCATTGGGGGCAGGCTTAGTGAGTTTAACAAGCCTTGCCATATTCTCTCTCTCTTCTCTCTCTCTCTCTCTCTCTCTCTCTCTCTCTCTCTCTCTCTCTCTCTCCTTCCTGTGCTCATTGCAAGCTGTGACTCTCAGCTTGCTGCTCCAGCCCTGGCCTCCATACTTCCCACCACAATGGACTTTGATTCATAAGCTCAAATAAACTCTTCCTTTTACAAGTTCCCTTGCTCATGGTATTTTTATCACAGCAACAGAAAAGTGACCTATGTGTATAATTTTATCACACTTGTAGCCTTGCAGAGTCAAGAGGTAAATCAAATTATTCAACTATACCATCAAAACAATATTCCCTCAAACTCCACTTTTGTGTTCATAAGACTGTTAGCCATAAATCTTAGTCCCTGCAAAAACATCAATTTTTACATGAAATGAGGTCTTATCCCCTTTTAAGATTAATCTTTTTAATATTTTACTTTTGCATCTCATTATATTTTAATTTTTTATGAATTTTTGTGTATTTCATATAAAACATCTTCACCATCTTTATACCTCCTCACACGGCCACACCCTCCCATGACCACCCCTCCTGAATTTCATCATTCTGTAATTTATGTTATGGCCTATTGAGTCAAGTTATTGTACCCAGTCTCCCAGTGCAAGTTCATCTACTAGGTTCTAGTCAACCTATTTAGAGTGAGTCTTTAAAAATCAGTTCTCCTTCACCCAGCAGTAATCATCTGCCAATCTCTTAATTTCAGCTAGACTTCCTTGTAATTCATCAAGTTGTTTGCATATTCACTACTCACTCCCTTTTATTGTTTTTTTTTAAATTTTTATTTATTTTTGTATGTGTATGAGTGTACTGTCTGCATGTAGGTTTGTGCACCCATGTCGTGCGATGCCGCGGAGGTCAGAAGAGGGTGTCGGATTCCCCTGGAACTGGAGTTCTCCTGGAATTGGAGTTTCAGATGGTTCTCGGCCGCCATGTGGGTTCTGGGGATCAAACCCGGGTCCTCTGCAATAGCGGTCAGTGCTCTTAACCGCTAGGCCATCTCTCCAGCCCCAAAACCTAGTTTCTTTAAAAGATGAATGNTCAGAAGAGGGTGTCGGATTCCCCTGGAACTGGAGTTCTCCTGGAATTGGAGTTTCAGATGGTTCTCAGCCACCATGTGGGTGCTGGGGATCGAACCCGGGTCCTCTGTAAGAGCGGTAGGTGCTCTAACCGCTAGGCCATCTCTCCAGCCCCCCTCTTTTATTGTTGAATAGTATTCCTGTTAGGATGTTTCAAACTTGTCTATCCATTAATTCACTGAAGGATATTTGGGAGGTTTCCACTTTGGGATGATACAAAAACATTTGTTTTGAACCTCCATGTACATGTTTAGGTTTAGGCATGATTTGGGGAGAGTATTTCTTATGTAAATACTTAAAATTTCAACTGTTATACTGTGAAGTCGATTTACCATAAATTTTTAATGATACTGACTTTGGTCATAAATATGACTCCACCAGCTAAATCCAACAAAGCAGAATGACCCAGGTACAATTGTATATTAAATTTCTTTCAAAAATATGTATCAGAGCTACTTATATAACTTACTGGTGGGCACTTACCTATATATACCTGTATGCCTATGTATACAGTCCCACCTTCTATCCGTAACAGTGAAAAGAAAGGGTCTATGTTAGAACACAAAGAAAAAATTCAAAATGGAATAATTGAATCATTGAATAATGAAAACAATATTGTGAAAGCCAGAAAATTACAGAAATATGTTGAATTCCTTAATAAAAAATTCTATTTTGAAAAATTAAGTACATCAATAATTATTTTCCTGAAATATAATCAAAACAAATACTTCCTTCATTTACTTAAAAGTGATTCTTTAATCTTACATTATCTCTTTAAAAACTTATAACACTTGTACACTGATATTCAAATGACTAACTCATATCACTAGGTATCAAACTGACATTTCAAAGGATGAGTTCAAATACATTTGCAGGGATATTTTTGAGTACATTCAAGAAGATCAGTACTTCTTATCTTTTGAAATGTCAAGCAGCTGGTCTGAGGAAAATGGAAAGGGTTCTCTTTCTAAACATCATTACTTACTGTGGGCATAGGATTTTGACTTGATGTTTCCAAGTTCTGATGAGGAAAATGATATATTTGAATGCAAAGGTTTTTCTTTACCTTAAAATAAGAAAATAAAAACATGCATTAAATAAAAAAATCAACTCTATTAATTGGTTCATATAATTAGTTATACTTGAAATCTTTTCTATGTCTTCCCATTTGAGACATTTTTATGTATTTAAAATTATTAATATGCTAATATATGATTATGAAATACCACTGTACTAAAAAAAAACACCCTGAAGCAGTAGGAATTTGATGAAATATTTTAATATGATTTCTGAAATGTGTGATTTCAAAATATTAAAAATAAAATTCATGTAGAATTAAATAAAAATACCTTTATAGTCTTTATCCCATTTGACTTAAATTATGCTAGCTTCCATGTTTGCTTCCAGTCACTAAAACTATTGTTGAATTACAGATTGACTTGATTGTGTTAGAGATGAGATCTTAAATTATATTAAACTTAATAATAAAGATCTTTAAAGCAAAGAAATATACAAAATCACAAAGAGAGTGGATAAATGAAAAAGGAGAAAAATATTCTGGAAGCTGGGCAATATGAATGAGAAGTAAAGAAGAGTTCACAAAATATGAGCCCTAAAGAGACAGGTGGGAGGACAAAGCAGCAAATTAATTCATCATAAGCCCAAAGAAGACTGAACGTTTTGATATTAGAAAATGTTGATAGTGGAAAAATATAATAAGTACAGGAATCTTGACTGGCATTGAGTTTTCGAAAGAATTAGCTTCCAAGATGCTAGGCCCCAATCAATGCAATTAGGAAAATTGTTCTCCTAAAAGCTAGAATTCTACTCTATATTACAGGACAAATGAAAGCCTCTCTTTCAGCTTGTATCATGCTAAATGAACATAAACAAAGCACCCTAATTGGCACATACTATGCTAGTGGACTATTACTGTTAAGCAAATTATCCCAACAGTTAACACCATCATTTCACAATTTTCTGCAAGACAGGAAATGGCAGAGCTTATGTGGACTCTGAGTTCATGGCCTCTCATAGGCTGAACTCCAAGTGTTGAGTAGGAATGCAATACTTCTTTAGACTCAGCAAGTGAAAGATCTAGTTCTAAACTCAACTTATTTGCTACTGGCTGCATCCATTACTTTATAGGTCCTTACTCAGAGGCTATAATGTGTGTGTGTGTGTGTGTGTGTGTGTGTGTGTGTGTGTGTGTGTGTGTGGTATGTGTGTAACATATGTGTGCATTCTTATTTTGTCTTGTGTGTGTAGTGTATTTATGTGTGGAGACTACAAGCTGACCTTCAATATCCTTTCTATTAAAGTGTCCTTCTGACCACATAGTTCACAGAATGACTAGACTGGATGCCTGGCAAGCTCCAAGATCCACCTATCTACTCATTGCACAGCACTGGGGAACACACATGTTCCTCTGTGAAACGTATTTTACATGGGCGCTGCAATCATAACTCAGGTCCTCCTGTTTGCACAGAAGGAAGTCACTGACTGACCCATCTTCACAGGTCCTAAACAAGAATATTAATGTTGAGAGGAGTTATCTTGCTGGGGGAGGAGCAGGATCTAGAAACTGTGCTATCAGCGCTGCCCACTCAGCTTTGAATCTTTGACCTAAGACTTAGACATGGAGCAGAACCCAACCCTGAACTTAAGATGTAAGTTGGAAACTCAGTAAAATGAAAATTTATGCTTGGCAAAAATGAATCAAAGAGGCAAAAACAAAAATAAATGTGGGAAACTAGAGTATTGATATGGGAAATTCAGGAAGCTTTCTGAAGGTTAAACATTCTGAACTATTAGTTACAGAAACAAAAGAGTAGCTAAATAATAAAATTGTTGAAAGAATAATAAAGTCAAATACCAAAAAATGAAGGGCATAAATCTGCACATTGAAAATTCATGACCCAAAGCCCATGATCAGAAAGACAGATAAGGAAACTCCCAAAAGCATGTCAAGTGTGAGAACAGCAACACCATACCACAGTACAGGACAGTATATTAGAAAGTCAGGGGGCTGGAGAGATGGCCTCATGGTTAAGAGCACCAACTGCTCTTGCAGAGGACCAGGGTTTGATTCCCAGGACCCACATGGCTGCCAAAAACCATCTTTAATGCCAGTTCCAAGGGAATCCGACACCCTCCTCTGATCTCCGTGGCATTGCACAAACATGCATGCAGACAGTACATTTGTACACATATGAAAATAAACAAAATTAAAAAAAAGAAAGCCAGAAGAAAAGCTGTTTCAGCCTGCAATTAATTCTATATGCAGCTGATTATCATTATGCATGAGAATTGAATAAATTATAGTTTTAGCAATACCCATTCAACACTTCATTGGAAGATATTAGATGATCTGGTTTATCAAAATGTGGCTTTGGCACCAAGGAAAATAAAATAACACAACCGATTCTGGGTCCTTGTGATATAAAGAAGCTCTGCATCTTGCATGGAGACTACCCTGTCCTGAGTAGAGATTTAGAAGCTGTTTGAGAAAATCGTTTAGCCGTAAATACTAGTAAAATATGGAATCAACAAGTTAAATACTTGGCAAAGAATAGGCAGGTATTTATGATAGGTTTAAAAAATAAACCCAGCTTTTCTCTGGGTGCAGTTAACTTTATGGTTGGTATTCAAGAGAATAGGACTCCCCTTCTTCTGGGGGTTCTAGGAAGGAAACTGTGAGGGAGATACTCAGTGATTTGAAGATTGATTTGGGAAAGGGACCACCCAGCTGAAAGCCTCTCTCTTCCTCTTGCTTTGGTGAGTGTTTCAGGGGTTCCTACTCCTTGAATACCACCACCCTGTGGCTGTAGCCAAATTCCTACAAGGAATGTAGGTTGATACAAGGAAATGAGCTTGACAAAGTGATCATTGAGGGCAATCCTAGTTCCAGCATCAAAGGTAGAAGAGTGGGTGTCTCTGTTAAAGTCACAACAGACTACCTTGTCCTCAGTATATCCACGGATGCCCTGGATGGAGCCTTCCAATGTCTGCTTCACCACTTTCTTGATGTCATAGTATTTAGCAGCTTTCTCCAAATGACAAGTCAGATCCACAACAGATACATTGGGTGCAGGAACACGGAAGGCCTTGGCAGTGGTTTCCCATTCAGCTCTGGGATGACCCTGCCCACAGCTTTGACTGCACCAGTGGATGCAGGGATGATGTTCTGGGAAGCCCCATGACCAAAATGCCACAGTTTCCCCGAGGAGCCATTCACAGTCTTCTGGGTAGCTGTGATGGCATGAACTGTGTCATGAGTACCTCAACAATGTCAAAGTTGTTAGAGATGACCTTGGCCAGGGGAGCAAAGCAGTTGGAGGTGCAAGAGGCATTGCTGACCATCTTGAGGGAGTTGTAATTTTTCTGGTGATTCAAGGGCATCACAAACCCGGGGCATCAGCTGAAGGTGAAGAAATGATTATCCTTTGGGCTCTACCTTTCAAATGGGCCCTGGCCTTCTCTGTGGTAGTGAAGACCCCAGTGGACTCCACAACATACTCAGCACCAACGTCACCCCATTTGATGTTGGCGGGATCTTGCTCCTGGAAGGACATGACTTCCCTATTGATGACAAGTTTCCCATTCTAAGACTTGACTGTATCGTTGAACTTCCCATGGGTGGTGTCATACTGGAACATGTAGACCTTGTGGTTAAGGTCAATGAAGGGGGTCATTGATGGCAACAACATCCACTTTGCCAGAGTTGAAGGAAGCCCTGTGGACTAGATGTTCAACACAACCAAATCCGTTCACTCTGACCTTCACCATTGTGTCCCAGGAATGACTTTGGGACTGCACAAGAAAATGTGCTATCTCTAGAAGGCAAGGCAGCAGAGAGCCATAAACCAAGTTTTAAGGAAAAGACAAGTGTAAATGTAACTTTACTCATATTTCAATAGTATTCACATAAAAATAGCAAGCTATCTAGTACAAATCTAATTAAAATTGACACAACTAAATGGAAGATGTCAAAGTAAACAATCTGTTTCTCAATGTGTATTTTACTGCATTTTGTGCATTTCAAACATCTTAATCACATTTAGACCCCCTTCCTTATCTGCAGTCCCTACTGCTGCCCATAGGATTTCATGGATCTGTCATATATGATAAGACCAATCAAGCTAATTTTATGTACATAGATGTCCCTAGGTGTGAGTTCAAATGTTATCAGTATTAATGCATAATGATTGAAACTTTTAAATAATGTTTACACATTATCTGGGGAGAAATCATTACATATGAAATTAGTCAGCTAAATCAGCTCAAAGATTTAGGGTAGATTTTGGAGATAGTTGAATCAGGTGAAAGAATAAGAGTCATTGTTCAAGATAAAGTGAATTAAAAGCATGCAGAACATTAATGAAAATAAAACAAAAATAAAAATAACTGTGCCTTTAAAATATTCACTATTATTCAGTATTAGACATTTTCAACCTATATGCAGCATTTTCACTTTGTAAGTATTGTATTTTCAACTTCTACACATGCCAGTTAATATTTCTATTTTCAAGTACTTGTATGGCTATAGAATATTCTGATAATATAAATTAATGTACAGCATATTCATTCATTTTCCTACTGTTGGTAATGCCATGAAGACCCTGGAACTTGTTCTGGAGAGCACCATGACAGCTTAATCTTAATTAGATATTGCCAACTTATTTTCCAAAATGTAAAATCTTTATTGTTTCAATAGTGAACTCTTTATTTACTTATCTTTGAATTTCTACACTTTACTTTTTTTTCTATGCAGTACATGGGTTTTCAGTTTTTCACTGGAAAACAATAAGTGAAGGAAAGTCAATGGAGATGTAACAGAAAAAATGATTATGTTCAAAATCAGGGGCTGGAGAGACGGCCTAGTGGTTAAGAGTGCTGACTGCTCTTACAGAGGACCCAGGTTCGATCCCCAGCACCCACATGGCGGCCGAGAAACGTCTGAAACTCCAATTCCAGGAGAACTCCAGTTCCAGGGGAATCCGACACCCTCTTCTGGCCTCCGCGGCATTGCACGACATGGGTGCACAAACCTACATGCAGACAGTACATTCATACACAGAAATAAATAAATAAAATTAAAAAAAAAATAAAAAAAGTGTACTCAGCAAAGATATTGTTATTTGTGAAGGAAATATGCAAATTCCTGTATAACTTCAAGATAATAAACTCAAAGTTATTTTCCTTGAAAAATGTTTGGAAAAGTTTTTCCAAATTAAAAAGAGATGAACAAAACCACAAGCTAAGAAAAGGTCATAAACCTTCCACAGCTAAAAGTAACATAAATGTATCAGGGCATTAAAACTGGTTTGGAAGGTAGGATATCAGTGCAAATAATGTGTAACTATAGAATACTAGACATGATGTTTATAAAACCTAAAAAAATAAATTTGTCTTTATAAAGAAGGTTTATGATTTAAATGTGTAATGACTGATCTTTGGGAAAATGGTATGGAAATAATAGAATGAAAAATTAATCTAAAATTAATTTAATTTTAATAAAATAACATTTTTAAACAAACTTGTTGAAATGGATAGGAAGAAATGTATCACCAAATTATATTGTATGAAAACCTCAAAAATTCAATTAAAATGTAAAATATCATTAAGCAATTGAAGTTAGCATAGTATTTTTAAATCAGCACAGAAGGAAATAGCTTACTAAAACAAAATGAAGACCCAAATGGAGCAAAAAAAAAAGCATGAATATTATGCAAATATGATAATATGGAAATCAGTATGAATAACTTAAACTCTGATTAAAAGCTGATACTCATATGTGAATCTATTTAATATTGTGGTTCAAGGGTAGTATCTCCCAGAAAATGTCCTTTGAAATAGAAACTGAGAAATAAGAAAGCTTCAGAATCATTTAGATATTTGAACTGATGAAGAAAAATACGGGAAATTGTTACCAAGGAAATACTTTTGACTTATTTTCACTCTTTAGAGATCTGTTCAAATAATCCTTACTCAAATATTTTGCAGTATGCTAATACCTTAAAGATTGAATTGCCAAGTCTGGAGAGATAATGGCTCACTGGTTAAGGGCACTGGCTGTTCTTACAGAGAACCTGGATTCAATTCCCAGCACCCCATGTCGACCCTAAGAAACTTGTGTAGTACAAGGTCCATGGGAATCCAACACCCTCTCTGACCTCCTCTGCCATTGTGCAATATGGATGCACTTATCTACAGAAAAACAATACACTCCTACACATAAAATAATAATAAAGAAAATATGTAAAATATAATGAATTGATCCAGGCTACATGGCACATGCCTTTAATCCCAGCATTTGGGAGGAAGAGTCAGGCAGATCTCTGTGAGTTCAAAGCCAAGCTGGTCTACATAGTGAGTTCCAGGTCACCTGAAGCTATTCAAATAGTTCAAACTTAGATAAATATGTATAGAAAATCTAATACACCACATGGTAAAGGTCATTCATGTACTGCTTTTTTTTAATTTTTAATTTTTTAATTAATTTATTTTTTTAAGGGATTCTACAATACAATGACACAGTTGTTTGCAGATAGCATTGACGTCACTCATTATGTCATACAATCAGGTAATTGGTGCATTTTGCAAGTATCTATGTCCAAATTTTGAACAACCCAAGGTTCCCATAGACCAGTTGGAGAAGCTTGTATGCACAGACATGTTGATCAATCAGGAGTCCAGACTATATTCCTGTAGTCTCATGCACTGCTTTTTAAAAATATATCTTTGGGGTTGGAAAGATGATGGCTCAGTGGATAAGAGCACTGACTGCTCCTGCAGAGGACCCAGGTTTGATTCCCAGCACCAGTCTTAGGCCAAACATGGTGGCACATGACTTTAATCCCAGCACTAAGGAGGCAGAGGCAGCAGAATCTCTGTGAGTTCAAGGCCAGCCTGATCTGCTGTGGGGATTCCATTTTGCAGAAGCGCTTAGGAAATCAACTGGCAACCCCAGCCCTTTGAAACCTGACTGGTGCCACTGTCTTTGATGCTTGGGGTAAAACATTGTCACATTCCTCTAGCGATCTGGAGTACATGGTATAAAATCGTGTATGCCCCAACTCCCGTCACACCTCACAAGGTCCACTATAAGTACCCTGGATTGTGAAAATAAAGCTGTTATTCCTCCATGGAATTCCTCCTGACCTCCTTCTTGAGTCCGTTCTTTCTTTGTTCTTTCCTTGTTCTTTCTCTCTCCCTTTCTTTCTCTGGGCTTGTACTTCCTCACCCTTCCCCCTCCCTTCCAGGGCTAAGACCTGGGTCACTTGCAGCTGGCTGGGGCAATCAGGGAGCTTGCAGTCCTGGGAACTTCAGGCTCTGATCAAAGGGAGGAAGAACGTCCTCAAAAGGCTACATTCTACATAGTGAGCTCCAGGCCAGCTGGGACTAAAGGGAGAGCCTGTCTCAAAAAAACAAACAAACAAAAAAAGCACACCTCAAATTTCTCATAACAAAAAGTGTTAAATATGTGAAAAGTTATGACTATGAATTAGCTTCATTTCATCATTTTACAAACACCTATGTGTTTGTAAAATGATGACATGTGCTCCATAATATACACATTGTATTTCTGAAATATATCTCAATGAAAACTGAATGGCTTTTCTCTTTTCATTGCTTGCATTACTTCTGAGTAGATTTAGACTTACAGCCATCAAACACTCTTCCCTTCAATATGTGATGTCACTAGTGAAAGAAATGAGTTGGTCACTGCTGGCAAAAATCTAGAAGAATCTGGGATGTTTGTCTATATATTCTCCAGTCTTTAATCTACAGATCTGAACATTTTGTAAATTACACTGTGTGGCTGAAGATAACCACTTCACATTGCAATAGTGTTCAATGAATATGTCCCTCAGTGTGTTATAAATGATTTCTAGCTTAAAGATTTACATATTAACTTGAAAATATTGAAGATATACACAGACACAACACAGACACATACACAGACACAGACACACAGACACACACAGACACACAGACACACACACACACACACACACACACACATATATATATATATATATATATATACTCAATTTGTAAGATTCATAGTACACATTGACTTCCACTCCTACAACATACTATATTTGACTAATGTATTTATATAGTATATATAGGGATGCATTGCCCTAAAGCTTAATGGAAAAATGTGTATAATTTCCTAGAGATAAAAGTAGAAGTCTCAGCCAGGCACGGTGGTGTATGCCTTTAATCCTAGCACTTGGGAGGCAGAGGCAGGTAGATCTTTGTAAGTTCAAGGCTACCCTGGTCTACAGAGTGAGTTCCAGGACAGCTGGGGATATAGGGAGAACCTGTCATGAAAAGACCAAAAAAAAAAAAAAAAAGACAAAAATAGAAATCTCAGGCCTGGTGTGGTGGTGCACACCTTCATTCCTAGCACTCGGGAGGCAGAGGCAGGTGGATCTTTGTGAGTTCAAATCCAACCTGGTCTACAGAGAGAGCTCCAGTCCAGCTATGACCAAATTGAGACCTTATCTCAAAAAGATAAAAAAAAAATAGAAGTCTCAAGCAGTGAATGCTAACCATGCTTTAGTTTTTAATCTGAAAGTCAACTTCAAATATTTAAGTAAAAAGTAGTTAGCTAACAATAAATACTATATTTTCTTTCTAAATACAGTATACTTCTTTTCTAAATAATAATTGTATTACCCATAAATAATTTCATTTTACAACCAATGATGGTGTTGACAGTGATGCTACAGAGTCCTAGAAATTATTGTATTTGTAACAATAATTTGGTAAATTCTTAGGATTCTCATGTTAGATTTTCATTCCCTCTAATTGGTGAGAAAAAACTTTCTTAACAAATAAAAATAACACAGATGCAAACATGTATTGTATTTTGGAATGAGGACATAATAAACCAACATTGCCAGAGAGCATGGCGAAATAAATGATTAAGAATAATTCTAACATTCAAATGTCATGATTAAAACTTAGGTACTTTATTACCTAATAATGAACAAAAATATCTAGTTCAATTTAAAAGATATATTTTAATAATGTCCAGGAAATTTTGATAAATTTTGTTCCAATATTTTTTACCAAAAACCTTTTCATGATTCTAATTTTTCATATTTATTAATACAAATATATGCAACTTATTCTTTGAAATGTATGGATATGTGCAGATGTCTGACCACATTTCATCTGTTCTGTTCTCCTGCCTAGTCATACAAACAAACTACATTTTCCAGACACCTTTTGAGTAATGTAAGTTTATCACTAATGTACAATATTTATGAGTTAACAATTTTCCTTTCCTGAAGTAGACAACAGAAGACTTCTAAGTTTCAGGTCATGATCTTCTTTACTTGGTTGTCTGAAGAGAGGACCTGGAAGATAAAGAAGTGGGTGAATTCTAACTTGAAAAGGTTCTAGAGGCCCTAACAATGTCACAGACTAACATCTCATGAGGTTATGTGAGGTAAGCAGTCAATAATACTATAAAACTACTATGATTTGGTAGTTATGTCAAAATAGTAGCACTACTCTGGATCACAGTCTATCTTGGGGGTACTTTTCCCTCATACTTTGATCAACATGGTGGCATTTAGTGGGTGCTTTTCTTTATTTTATTTTATTTTATTTATTTTTGTATGTGTATCAATGTACTGTCTGCATGCAAGTTTGTGCACCCGTATCGTGCAATACTGCGGAGGTCAGAAGAAGGTGTTGGATTCCCCTGCAACTGGAGTTCTCCTGGAATTGGAGTTTCAGACGGTTCGTGGCCGCCATGTGGGTGCTGGGGATCGAAGCCGGGTCCTCTGTAAGAGCTGTCGGCGCTCTTAACCACTAGGCCATCTCTCCAGCCCCTAGTGGATGCTTTTCTAAGTTATTGCTCTGATACATTACCTCTGTTATTGCTTAATTATACCATAATTCTGTGAGAACATTAATATTCACTTTTCTTACTTCGGACTTCATGTTTGGCTCAATTTCAGATTTCCACCTCCCTTCCACTTCCTGACAAAGTTCTTCCTTAGTCTTTTCTGACTGTTCCCATCTTCTGTAAATAAGAGTTTTTCTCAGAACTCTAAACCCCTTCTCCTACTATGTTAAACTTTGTTTACATCATCTTGACTGCCCTTCTTCCAACACACCAGTTTATTTCTTCTAATGTGTTAGCATTTATTTCATTTTGGTAAACCACTTATGATAGAATCCTTCATATCCTGAAGTCTCATATAATTCACATCTCTTATTATATATGATTTCTTAGAAATTATTTTCCTGAGACTCCTGTCTATATAATGAAACTAAATATAATTACTTTGCAGTATTGTTTTATCCAATGATTTCAACAGATATTTGATACGTTTATCTCTTCATTTACTGTTACCTTCCTACGCTTGTAAGCCTACCCAAGACATGGCATTGGTTTGTTTTGTTCTTTATCCATATTATTCAGAATAGTCCTAGCCTAATGCATGGTACTAGGTAAACATCAGTTTAATAAGCAAATGACTGAATAATAGATATTCCCTTTTGTTCGTCCATTAACAGTGACTCCAACCAGATCCAAAAGACTCTTGGGTAATTTTCACAGTTATTATCTTAATGTGATTGTTTTGTGTTTCTCCTCACTCTTTCTGCTTTTCTCCCTTTCTCTTGTCCATGCTATCTCCATTCCTCTCTGTCTTTCACATATTTGATATTTTAGAAACTTAGACAATAAATTAATGCCAAGAAAAACTTCAACAACAGAACTGGATTCCATGTTTTTACTCCTATGCATGTAGATTCACCACCCTCAGCAAAGGCAATTTGCAGATTCAGGATTAAATATAATACCTAATTATCAGGCCTTTGGGAGTCACATAATAATTTCATATTTCCAATTATTATACATGAATTACTAATGTTTTGAAAGCTAGCCAATAAGTTAACATTATAGTGAGAAGGTTACTTCGTTGAACATGAGCACTGATTTACTTTTGTAGCATAGCTCCTTAGCCCAAAGTGAATACTTTTGGAATGTATAATTGAATAAAATATTATTAAAATTAATTTTGTCATGTTTTTCTTTCTTTGAGTGACACACCATGTGCCACAAATGGCTGCTATCTTTCACGCATTGAGTGGCCTTCACTCATATTTGGACAAGTTTTTGCATGCAAACTGTTCTCAAATTTATGTAGAGCAATAAGCTTAATTTACATAATGCTAATGACTTATAATACGTTTCTTCTAAAACAAAGGGAAAATGCCTTTTTTTTCCCATTAAATCATGCAAGTTATGTGTAGGGCTTGCATCACAATATAATGCTTCCATTGAAGTGTAGCAGGAAGCTCTCTTAGAGACAGGCATGTTTGAGATTTTCTAACATATTTTATACTTTGTCCTTGCATTGCAGACATAGCTAGAAAATTTGTCCTGAATAAAGGTCCTTTCTAACTCTTTCTTTGAAATAGCTTCTCTGATTTTTGCCATAAAAACTTTAATATACTTAAAACATATTTTCTGAACATATTTTAAGGGAAACATCACATATATTAGTTGACTTTTTATAATTATAAACTTCATTTAAAGAATTTTTCATTTATTTGGGTTTTTTCCCCAGATAACTTTTTCTGAAGTGATGCCTCCTCCTGTTACAGCCCACAGCATTGCATCTGTCTTTATTTCTCTGCACAGGACATATGCTATGTGATTTTTACCTTCTTTAATTTCTTTTTTTAATATTTTTTAAATTTATTTTTTTATGTGAATGAATATATTGTCTGCTTGTAGGTCTGTGCACCCGTGTCATGCAATGCCACGGAGGTCAGAAGAGGGCATAGGATTCCCCTGGAACTGGAGTCAAAGACGGTTCTCAGCCGCCATGTGGGTGCTGGGGATCGAGCCTGGGTACTCTGCAAGAGCCGTCTGCGCTCTTAACCACTAGGCCATCTCTCCAGCCCCACCTTCTTTAATTTCTTAATTGTCTACTTTGCTCTTCTGGAATGGTGGCTCCTCAAAATGACTCCTTTCAGTGTACTTTGTGTATATTGTAGCTTTGTGTTCTGGCACAAAGTATGTTCAATCAGTACTGACTGAATGAATGTATGGATATCTGATTTCATAGGTAAAATGTAATCAATTCTGTCCTAGTAGAAGAATTTGGTACATAAATGATAATATATGTACCAACATTCACAATATTTATTATACATTTATTATATTCATATCCCAAATAAAACTAAAGTATATGTTAGGAAAACATGTTTATGTTACACCACTTTTAATTCAATAATAATTTTCAAAGTATTATTGTCTTTTCAAGACAGGGTCTCCCTGCAGCCCCAGCTGCGCTGGAACTCACACTGTAGACCAGGCTGGCCTTGAACTCACAAAGATCCGCCTGCCTCTGCCTCCCAAGTGCTAGGATTAAAGGCGTGCACCACCAGGCCTGGCTTTATCATATATTTTTAAGTGAAACAAATTTTTTATATTAGATACAGAAGTCATGGTTTACTCTTGTTCTCTGTTATATATTTCTGGCAATGATGCTGTAATTCTTATTTAGAAACACTGGCAAACTTTAAAAATAAAAATAGTCTATTTGTTCCTTCGTAGTGAAATGTGTGAGACACAGAAATAGAACATTGTGTGACAGAACAGATGCTTTACCCATGGCAAGTTTACATGAGGATGCTAATGACAGATGCAACCTTCTAGCATTAACCAGTAAAAAAACTGGGTATTACTACTTACAATTGCTCATAATGAACTATGTGGTGGACAGCCTTGAAACCACAATCTCACTCTCAAATACCAAAAGTGGTCTTGTCTCATGATATAATAAATTCTCCAATTTAATTTTAAAGGAAATAAAGATTATTTTATTTTTAAACATTATGAATCATTTCCCTTAAAATTTTCCAAAAGGAAATGCTTCTTCCTCTACCACAAAAAAAGAGAAAATGAAGACCAAGGCAAGCTTACTCCAAACATATTTCACAGGGAAGAGTTATGGAAACTTGATACCAAGTACACGTTTCTCCAGAGAGATCAACAGTCTAACAGTGATATGCATATTTCCTGAAAATACTTTCTTTTATTTTGAAAAACTAACAAAGATAAACAGGTGAATACATAAATATAGATCAGAGAATCAGTTATGTTATTGTGAAATTTTATTTTCCTATATATTGTTATAAATAGAAAGGCAATTCATTTAAACATTCCTTTGTTTATTCATTATAGTGATATTTATTACAAGAGAACTTTAATTTACATTTACAAAATAACTTTGAAATCAACTAATATATTATTTATGAGTACATAAGATATAAGTAGACAACTATATCTTAAGTCCATAAAAATACTGTTATACATCTTGTCTTCTTACCATCAAAAGAAATTAAGATGTGTGTTGACATTATACTTATTATTATGTTTTAAATTTTTACTAATGTCTCCAAGAAAGAAGTAAGGGAAAAGGTGGCCAGGAAGAGAAGTTCCTGACTATGGGTCACAGCTCTCAGTGTTGATGCTAATAAGTATCTTCTGCTGTCTTGAGAAAGTACACTGTGTTTCTGGAATCATTCCTGGAAAGGAGGGATCATTGACTCTGCTCTTTTCCTATCACTTGAGGGGGGTTAAGGGATATTAGCCCATTAAAAGTATAATTCATCTCTAATTTAATTTGAAGAAATTTTCCACATCATAATAGTCAAGACTGAATAAAACATGAGATAAAAAGTTGAAGGTGTGTGTTGGGATTTACCAACTGGAACTTCTGGGGAATTCAGCTGAGGTGCAAAAGGACAGGATCAATGATCATTACTAACTCCAGTGATGATGGTCTCTTGTGTCATGCATTGAGATGACTGCATGTGGTATATATGCACATATTTGTGTGTATATGTGTGTGACATGTTTTATGTATGCCCTTGCTGTAGTGCAATCATCTCCTGAATACATAAAACCCTAGTTAGTGAAACTGCGTGGAAACATTTAGTCCAATACAGATTGTAGCAGAGAATACTTCTTGATGTGTGATTGAGCAATGTTTGTATTAGGAGAGCTTTTTAACAATGAAACTCTCAAAACTCTCATAAATATACTGAATGTAAATTAGTTTCCATTGTGCATATCCTGTTGCCTCATAAATCTTTATTAAAAAATGACTATGAAGAATGTCTTCTCTATTACATTGATGATTGTTAAATTCATATTATCTTAGTTCCATAATTAATTAGTATTAGACACTAGATTTTTATCTAACAATACATTTTTTTAGAATATATTGCTATATTCTTATGCTCCTACTGGAAAGATATTTCAGTAGTTAGGGTGAAAAAAGAATAACTTTCTATCTATCTTTGAAGCAAAAAAAAAAAAAACCCAATAAAGCATGAGATGCAGCCAGATCTGCTTTCCTTCCCACCAACTCCAGAATGCTTGCAGTCTAAGCTCATATAAATGTCACCGAGTGAAGGGAAAAGGTCAGAGAAAACTTGTGACTGCCCCCATGTTCAACTCTAGCTATACTAATCAGTATATAGCACATCTCCTGAGGCCTCAAGCTCTTCCTTGAGAGTCTTTGCTTCAATTTCATTTACTTTTAGAGAATTTTTTTTTCCTGAAACTCTAGAATATATTAAAGGTCAGAGGCAAAGTTAATCAGGTAGAACCTTGGGTCATTTCCAATAATAGAAACAAATTCACTATGGGTCACAGGTTTTCTTCATATCTTTCTTTAATATAAATAATAATTTTTAAAAGGAACTGTATTCTTTCTGTTAACTTTACTATCAATAGGATAAACATTTGTCTAAGTAATACCAAAGTTTTCAATCAATTGATAAACGTAGATAGGACACTTGAAAAAAAATATTGGCTTTGCATAAAAACACATCCTGGTAAAGATATGGTATAAGTATACACACACAGGAGCCCTTACCTTTCATCTCAGTGAGGTGAGACATTTTTTAAAAAAATATTTATTAGCCAGGCGTGATGGCACACACCTTTGATCCTAGCACTTGGGAGGCAGAGGCAAGCAGATCTCTGTGAGTACAAGGCCAGCCCGGTCTACAGAGTGAGCTCCAGGTCAGCTGGGACTAAAAGGGAGACCCTGTCTCAAAAATACCAAAAGAAATGTTTACACACAAGTAGAAGTTATGAATATAATGTGACCCAAATAAATACAATTGGGTAACGTTATGTATAAAGCAAGTAGCAATTGAGAAGCTGAGTCTGAGGCATCTACTGTCCTGAAGGTCAAAGTTTTAGAAATAAAATACAAACAAAAATTTCTCTACACAACAGCAGGTCTTAAAAAGAAAAGGGAGGGGCTGGAGAGATGGCCTAGCGGTTAAGAGCGCCAACTGCTCTTGCAGAGGATCCGGGTTCGATCCCCAGCACCCACATGGCGGCTGAGAACCGTCTTTAACTCCAGTTCCAGGGGAATCCGACTCCCTCTTCTGACCTCCGCGGCATTGCACTACATGGGTGTGCAGACCTACATGCAGACAGTACACTCATACACATAGAAAAATAAATAAAATTAAAAAAAAAAAAGAAAAGGGAACACTCATTTACTGTTGGTGGGACTGCAAACTCATACAACCCCCAGGGAAAGCAGTGTGAACTCTTTAAAGACTAAAAATGATCCTATTATTTGACCCAGTCATACCACTCTTGGGTGCATACCCAAAGGATTCATCCTAGAGCAGAGATACATGCACAACCATGTTTATTGCAGCTCTTTTCACAATAGCAAAGACTTGGAAAGAACCCAAGTGTCCCTCAACTGATGAATGGATAATGAAAATGAGGTATATTTACACAATGGAGTTCTATGCAGTTGTAAAGACGACATCAGCCGGGCGTGGTGGCACACGCCTTTAATCCTAGCACTTGGGAGGCAGAGGCAGGCGGATCTTTGTGAGTTCAAGGCCAGCTTGGTCTACAGAGTGAGTTCCAGGACAGCTGGGACTACAGGGAGACCCTGTCTCAAAAAAAGACAAAAAAAAAAAAAAAAAAAAAAAAAAAGACGAATCCATAATTTTGCAGTAAATGGATGGAACTAAGAAGCTGTTAGGCTAAATGAGTAAACAGTATCAGAAAAACAAATGACAATATGTTAGTTCCGCATCTGTGTGTGGTCCTAGCACCAAATCCTATATGTAAGTCAAGATGGGTAATGTGTTAGTAAAAATAATACATTGAATGATGCTACTGTAGATATAACTTGAAGGGTTATGTTCCTCTATTTTCCTAATTCTAGATTTATGAGAAAAGAATAATCTTTTCCTTAAAGTACATCAACATATATTGACTTGCTAGGGCATTTTAGGAATGTAAATTTATATATATATAATATATATATATATAGATATTTATAGATATATAATATAGATAATAATATATAGCTATATCGGGATATATATATATATATATATTACCAGCATGCAACTTTACTGTGAAAATGTGAATCCATAAACATATTCTGGAACTACTTTATAGTTTATTTTCGGAGTTTGAAATGGCCATATATGTGTGGAGTGTATATATGCGTATATTGGCGGAATATAAAATTAAATAAAACCAAAAAAATGAAGAAAGTTCCAAAAACAATTAAAATATGCTTGGACTAAGTTGAAGAGTACAGAGGCAACAAAGAAAGAAGGGTTTAAGAAGCTTTATTTTAGTTACTGAAAACATTTATTCACTACCTTAGCTTAGCATCAGAGGTGGAAAATTGGGGAGATTCTACCTAACTTACAGAAAATGTGTTAGCTTTAGAAATTTGATATTCTTTTAAACCCACTGAATGAACTGATGCAAATTATTTCATAAAAGTCTGTATCTCTCGACAGTTATCTCTTTTACACTATTCCAGAAGCATATTTTCTCCTGCTTGAAAGCAAATTTCTCAGAAATTCTGACAAAGAACACCACATGGGTTGTGTACCATTTCTGTTGTAGAGAAAAAATTTAGAAAAGTAAGCTTCTATGGTGCAATGTCATTATTGCACTTAAGCATGAATATAGCCTCTTCTTAGAAGTTTATTATAATATATTTAAGCCCCAAAGTCTGAACGTTTGGCTCTGGTTAACAGCGCTTGCTGTTCTTGCAGAGGACCTGTTTACTTCCCATCAGGCTGGTACAGTGACACACAGCCATCTGCACATAAAGCCCCAGGGTATCTGACACAATCTTATGGCCTCTATGAACACCTACACTCACATTCATATACCCACACAGAGGCATACAACAGGCACACACACAGGCATAATTCAAAATAAAATAAATATTTTAAAATATAATAAAACTATTTAGAGTAAATCCGAAATTATAATCTAATAGTTTTATATTCTAAAACATTTGTTTTAAAAATATTTTATTTTTACTGAATTTTTACTATTTTCATACTGCATACTTTATTGATACTTAGATACTCCCCATGTCTCCACTTCCCTCTATTGCCTCCCACCCAATTTAATGTAGTCTATTATATGTATAATAAGACCTATAGAGTCTAAGTTGTGTCTCCAAATGTCATTCAGTGTGAGTCTATCCAATGGAGCCTGGTTAACTTTCCCAGAGGCCTGTGATTGAAAGAGATTATCATGCCTATTCAATCACAGATTTGCATGGACCTTGTTTTGGCAGAGTGAGTCAATACTTCTATTTTAAAATGTGACATATTACACACAATAAACATCACTAAAGAGTGAACAAAAACAAAATTTAAGAAATCCATACAAAATAGAAACAATAAAAATATTTCAAGGAATTAAACATAAAAATCAAGTTCTTTTTTTGGTATTTTTGAGACAGGGTCTCCCTTTACTCCCAGCTGGCCTGGAGCTCATGCTGTAGACCTGGCTTTATACTCACAGAGATCCACCTGCTTCTGCATCCCACATGCTAGGATTAAAAGCGTGCACCACCATGCCTGCCATAAAAATCAATTTCAATGAGGAAAAGCATCAGCTAAATTCATTTTGCTCATCAAATATGTGAGGTTTGGCACTTAAGAGACAAAAATATAAAAGAAAATTTTACTGCTTCTTCCATGTACAGGTTAGTTTTGTGTCAGATTTGCTGGACTACAATGCATGAACATTTCTTCTGAAAACATTTTGCAAATTTAAATGAAGCTATGTTTTATCATTTAAATCAGTTGAAAACCAGAAATGAAAGGCAAGAAATTATCAAGTGAGAAGAAATTTTGGCTCTAGACTACCTTAAGAAGTGAACAGCAGAAGCTGGAAAGATGGCTCAGTGGTTATGAGCAGTGGCTACTCTTGCAGAAGACCTGAGTTCAGTTCCCAGCACCCAAATGGCAACTAAAAACCATCTGTAACTCTAGTTCCAGGGGATCCAGTGCTCTCTTCTGGCATCTGCAAGGGATTATGCTCTGTAGTGCACTCGCATACATGCAGTCAAAACACTCATACACATAAAATAAAAATAATAAATAAAATATTTTATAAAATAATTGAAGAGAAGCAGCATTTCATTTTGCCTGTAGTTTAGCTTGCTGGTTTGCACATTGCCGTCTTACCAATGACCACAATCCTTTTCTAGATAATTGTGAGATAGATGTTACATAGATAGGTGATTAAGTGATAGGTGATCAATAGCTATATATCACAGATAGATGGATGTCTAAGATAAGTATACAAATAGAGATTTCTATGATTAAAAGATCTCTGAATGATGCTACCTTATGGGTTATGAGAATAAAGTGAGAGTGACTAGAACTTTGGAAAAGAGCTCTGGTATTCAGAAAACCAGCAGTAGTGGCCTTAAAGTCTGCCACGTGTTTTAATAATTAAATAACTTTATATAGTTTAATTAACCTTGCAGAAGATTATTCAGTTTATCTACAAAATAAAATGATAGCAACAAGATAACACATTATGAATCATGATATATGTGAGTAATGAAAAATAAAAACAGAGCCACATGCAATT
The DNA here is from genome assembly GCA_009823505.1 of Rhizomys pruinosus. Classification (NCBI taxonomy): domain Eukaryota; kingdom Metazoa; phylum Chordata; class Mammalia; order Rodentia; family Spalacidae; genus Rhizomys; species Rhizomys pruinosus. The sequence continues at coordinate 559,008 of VZQC01012814.1, forward strand.
CTGTTACTTCAAAAGGTGAGCATTTAGGTGCTATCTCTTGCCTCTCTGATATGCAAAATCTCAAATAATTTATTATCTTTTGTTAAAAGTATTCACTTTAATACATTTTAGTTTATTAATAACTTTTATTCTATTATCAACCTACCATCAACTGATGTAAAAGCAGTATTTAGAGGGGAAAACAAAAAGCTAGGCTTCAGAGAGATAGTGGGGCATGAAACTCAGGAAAACAAACAAACAACAAACAAATCTCAAAAACCGCCCCCTCAAAAACTCCTCAAAACCACCCGAAACCATAAAATAAGCAAAACAACAAAAACCCCAACCAAAACCAAACTGCATGCTACAGGTTAAAAATGATTGGTAAAGAAATGTGACCACCCACATCAGGCATGTGGAGCCAGAAAGGTGCACTCCAAGTTGCACTCTAGACTGAAAAGGAAGGATAGAAGGAAGGAAGGAAGGAAGGAAGGAAGGAAGGAAGGAAGGAAGGAAGGAAGGAAAGGTGGGAGGGAAGGAGAGAGGGAGGGAAGGAGGGAGAGAGGGAGGGAAGGAGGGAAGAAAGAAAAAAAGAAGAAAAAAGAAAATAGAAGAAAAGAGGAAAAGAAAACAGGGACAGGCAGAATCACAGTGCCAGTAATTCCAGTTCTGAGGAGGATCTGAACTCAGTCGGCCTGGTTTAAAGTCTGATAAACTCTCTCCATGGCATTTCCATCTTGCTCTACGTGTCTGTCATGGTGTTCTCCATCTTGGTCGTCCGCTCCATCATGGTCTTCTCCATCCTGGTCCTCCACTCCATCATGGTCTTCTCCATCTTGGTCCGCCTCTCCATCATGGCCTTCTCCACCCTGGTCCTCCTCTCCATCATGCTCTTCTCCATCTTGGTCCTCCTCTGCATCATGGTCTTCTCCGTCCTGGTCCTCATCTCCATCATGGTCTTCTCCATCTTGGTCCTCCCCTCCATCATGGTCTTCTTCTCCATCTTGGTCCTCCTCTGCATCATGGTCTTCTCCATCTTGGTCCTCCTCTGCATCACGGTCTTCTCCATCTTGGCCCTCCTCTACATCATGGTCTTCTCCATCTTGGTCCTCCTCTCCATCATGGTCTTCTCCATCCTGGTCCTCCTCTCCATCATGGTCTTCTCCATCTTGGTCCGCCTCTCCATCATGGCCTTCTCCACCCTGGTCCTCCTCTCCATCATGCTCTTCTCTATCTTGGTCCTCCTCTGCATCATGGTCTTCTTCTCCATCTTGGTCCTCCTCTGCATCATGGTCTTCTCCATCTTGGCCCTCCTCTACATCATGGTCTTCTCCATCTTGGTCCTCCTCTCCATCATGGTCTTCTCCATCTTGGTCCTCCTCTCCATCATGGTCTTCTCCATCTTGGTCCTCCTCTCCATCATGGTCTTCTCCATCCTGGTCCTCCTCTCCATCATGGTCTTCTCCATCCTGGTCCTCCACTCCATCATGGTCTTCTCCATCCTGGTCCTCCTCTCCATCATGGTCTTCTCCATCCTGGTCCTCCACTCCATAATGGTCTTCTCCATCCTGGTCCTCCTCTCCATCATGGTCTTCTCCATCCTGGTCCTCCTCTCCATCATGGACTTCTCCTTCCTGGTCCTCCTCTCCATCATGGTCTTCTCCATCCTGGTCCTCCTCTCCATCATGGTCTTCTCCATCCTGGTCCTCCTCTCCATCATGGTCTTTTCCATCCTGGTCCTCCTCTCCATCATGGTCTTCTCCATCTTGATCCTCCTCTCCATCATGGTCTTCTCTATCTTGGTCCTCCTCTCCATCATGGTCTTCTCTATCCTGGTCCTCCTCTCCATCATGGTCTTCTCCATCCTGGTCTTCCTCTCCATCATGGTCTTCTCCATCCTGGTCCTCCACTCCATCATGGTCTTCTCCATCTTGGTCCTCCTCTGCATCATGGACTTCTCCTTCCTGTTCCTCCTCTCCATCATGGTCTTCTCCATCCTGGTCCTCCTCTCCATCATGGTCTTCTCCATCTTTGTCCGCCTCTCCATCATTGTCTTCTCCATCCTGGTCCTCCTCTCCATCATAGTCTTCTCCATCCTGGTCCTCCTCTCCATCCTGGTCTTCTCCCTATTGGTCCTCCTCTCCATCATGGTCTTCTCCATCTTGGTCTTCCTCTCCATCGTGGTCTTCTTCTCCATCCTGGTCCTCCTCTCCATCATGGTCTTCTCCATCCTGGTCCTCCTCTCCATCGTGGTCTTCTTCTCCATCTTGGTCCTTCTCTCCATCATGGTCTTCTCCATCTTGGTCTTCCTCTCCATCATGGTCTTCTCCATCTTGGTCCTCCTCTCCATCATGGTCTTCTTCATCTTGGTCTTCCTCTCCATCATGGTCTTCTCCATCTTGTTCCTCTTCTCCATCATGGCCTTCTCCATCTTGATCCTCCTCTGCATCATGGTCTTCTTTATCTTGATCGTCTTCTCCATCATGGCCTTCTCCATTTTGGTCCTTGTCTCCTTCTCAGTCCTCATCTTTATCTTGGTCCCCTTGTGGAAGTAGAGACCAGCAATTTCTCGGAGGACCCCAGCATCATGGGGAGCTTGGAGGACCTTGGGGAGGTGAACGACCCCAATTCTACGTCCTAGTAACCCGGTTTTTGTTCTGGTGCTGCAGGTTACAGATTTCCCCACTATGCACACAGTGGATCTGGCAGCACTGGGTGCAGTGGTATTGGTAGAACAGGAGGGTAATGTGAGTGGGCCGTTTTCATTTGAACCTCTGCTGCTCATGCTTCTTTTTCCAAATGAATGCTGAAACAGGTCTTGACTTGCTACTCCTCCAGCTCCAGTCTGGCATCCATGGCTTGGAGAGCCTCTTGGTCAGGATTGGGTTCCATCTTGGAATAACCTTCCACCACAAGATGATAGTCCTCACGTACTTTTAGTTATGAATACCCAATGGTCAGGGTTTCCAGGAATGCAAAGGTTCACACATCCGGGCTGCAACTGGGCTCTGGTTGAGGCCACAGTATTTAAGCTTAAATTTGTTCATTCTAAGATTACTCCGCTGGATATCTCTCAACTCGCTGTGCTTCTGACTTCTTTTCAGTCCTAGGCCAGCAGTCACTACCCAAAGCCTTCACTCTCTGGAGACGTGGTGTTTCTGGCTTCATGTTTCGTTAAACAAGCAGTGGCGCAATGGTGGTATGAAAACAGAGCTTTGGGCTGGTCCTCTATGGGCTCCAACCCAAAGGAAACTAAGGTTCCACTGGGCTCTTCATTTGAGGAAATGTGCCTCCAGCTAAACAGTTCCTTCCACTGTTTTATCAGTTTTAGAAAACCTTTAAGGCAGGGTGTAGTGCCTTACACCTTTAATCCCAGCACTCAGGATGTAGAGACAGGTGTATCTCTCCAATTCAATGCATTTCGTGTACTCAAAACATACTTGAATTAAATGTTGATCTCAAAATCTACTAAATTTCATAAATAATACAGGAAATATAGTCGGATATAATATATGTATAGAGTATCTGTATTGTTTTCTTATTGCGTTTAGAAAAATACCCAACAGAAACCTACTTAAAAGAGGAAAAGTTGGATTTTGCTGTTTTTAATACAGTAAGTCATGATGGTAGCATGAACGTGAGAACTGGTCACGCTACATCCACAGCGGTAAAGTAGAAAATGTTGGGCTCTGGTCTCTTTTTTTCCTTTTTATTTAGTCTTGGAACTCTGCCTCTGGAATGGTGTTAACTATATTCAGGACCAGTCTCCTCCCCTCAGTTAAACCTTCCTGGAAACACATCCAGAAATGTGTTTCTATGGTGATTCTAAATTATATATTTTTGGCAAACAGTATTGACTATCACAGGGGCACCTGTAAACTATAAATATAAAATCAAGACATGTAGACAGGCTTCTGGGAGCATATGTAATGGTGAAAAAATACATGTGCATAAATGTTCCTCCCAAAATTAAACTTTCAGTGATTCCTTCTCTTCTTGGTAAAAATTAAAACATAAGGTTGAATATCTCTTAATTCATTTTGTGCTGCTATAACCAAATATTTGAGGTGAGCACTGTGTAAGAAAATGATGTTTATTTGACTTGTGATTGCTGCAGCTGGTAACCTGAAGCAGCATAGTACTAGAGTTTGACCATAATCCTCTTATGAATGAAAGTTTGATGCATTCTATCACATGGTGATGTCACAATAAAGTGTAGCAAGCTGAACGCAGAGAAAAGCTCACAAAAACAGAGAAGCATCAAGATAAAGGGAAGGCAGCAAGTTCACTCCTCAACAGCAGCCTGTTCTGCTGGGCACTGACCTATCCTGAAAGACCTTACCCACTCCAAGTTTAACCCCTTCCAAACTTCTTACGACCTGACCGCTTCCCAGAAAGCTCCATCTCTTAAAGGTTTCTCCAACTATCAGTGTCAAAATTCAGAAGAATAAGATTGAAATAGATGAAGTTTGGAAGAAAACCATATCCAAAGCATAGCAAAATACCGTATTTTGTCATTATGCTATAAATTGCATGTGTCAAAGTAAATGAATATTTGCTTACTATCATCAAAGTAAATGTATTTACAGTATTTCATACACAAAGACGGGATTTAGAAGATAAATGTGCTGTAAGTAGTGATCTCTCCTCTCTCTGATATTGCATTATATTTTTATACCAAAGTTCAGAATCAATGTGCAATTTTCCATGAACATTTTTATCTCCTTTCTTTTGTTTATTTTTCTTTATTTTCTTTGCATTTCATTTTTCAAAATATTTGTATTTGGAATTATTTTGACCTTCACGTCAAAAAACTCTCATCCTGATGACTATTACTATTTTTAAATGGAATTGTTTTTCTGTTCAATCATTTCTATTTTTATATTTATAGATTTTTTATAAAATGTAAATGAAGCTTCAGAGACACATGATGAACATTATATAGTTAATAATAAAGAAATAGTTTTATATCATGTATTAGGAGAAGTTCCTGAGAATGCATGTTAGAACCAGAGCAAAACAAGAAAATGAAAATGTTTACACTTATGCTAAATATGACAACACTCTTGCTGAAAATTTCATGTGTATAGCCCCAAACTGTTGAAACAGAAATGGTTAAAGCAAGGCTCAGAAATTTAATTACAGAGGAACAGAAAATAAACATCTCTTGCTTTGTCAATGTGCTCTACACTGCCCCTAATAAAGTCTGTTATCATAGCCCAGAAATAACTATGTGGTGAAGGAAGGGGCTGTGGACTAGTTCCAAAAATCTGATTTACAAATACAAGTGAAGTGTTAAGACTTGACTTTCAGAATTTAATGGTTAATTTTGTCTTATGTAGATGTATGTTACCTATGTCTGAATCAAATGTGAGAGTCAAAGAGAAGAATGAACCATTGTGGGCAAGGCAGTCCAATTTCCTGGGCAGTGATGATCCTTAGAATCAGAGACACAAATACATAATACTGGATGGATTATCATGGTGTGTTAGGCAAGTGTTTTGAATATTGGATGAAAAGAGTAGTTTGGAATTCATGTTTAGCTCTAACCCCATTAGAGATACAAATTAACCCCACAAAATTTCAAGTCAGGACTGCAAGTTCACTGGAATACATTCAGCATAGCTGGGCACAGGAGGCCTTCTTATAGATCTCACTTACTGGTACTGTCAAACATACTTCACCATATCTCTTTCAAGAAGTTTGCTGAACTGAGTCTTAGTCTTGTCTTTACTTTTGCTGTTGTAAACTAGGAGTTCTGGAATATAACAGTTTATTTAATGTCCATTCCTTCAATATTATTACTTGGTGATTGTTGGGGAACTTTCTAGTAGTCATTATTAAATTTATACCAGTTGACTTATTTATTCACTCACGCACTGTCTCAAATTTTGATGTTAGAGATCTCATTGCTTATCCTTGTAACTTTAATTCATATTAAATTTTATATTCCTAGAATTCAATTCTAACAGTAAGAACATAAATACAAATTATTCTAGAAGATGAAGGACCTGGAACAGCAGGCTGCTGATTGACATTATAAAATAATGCAAACAATTTTAATATTTAATTTTCTATTACTTTTAAGAATTTTTAAGGTCATCATCCAAGAAACAGCAGATTAATTAACTCATACTCTAAATATCCCTTTGCTCAGGCAGCGTTGTTGAAGGAAATACTGAGAAGGGAAAAGAATCCCACAGCATTACAGAGTAATTGGGCATTTAAAGAACCATTAAAAATAATATTGTCACTAAGCACAAGAACGTTCAATTTTATATGTAACAAAATAAAATAAAAGAAATAAAGAAGTGTAACTCAAGCAGGGATAGAAAAATGTCATTTACTAGAGTCTCAATATAACAAAAATAAAACATATGCTATTAATTTATCTTGCCAGATTATACAGCTTCTGAGAGTGAAGTGTGCTTAGTAATAACATTCGTCATTATTAAATGTTTTCAGCTTAGTTTTTCTGAGAGTAAAAACAACAATATTTACAGTTCTTCATAAATTTACTTTAACTTTTTCAGGAAGGTGATGAGTTGGATATCATTTCTATCACAACATATTGTAAAATTGCCATTTATTTTTTTTAGAACTAGCTGGAGCAAGCTATTCTTTCATATGTGGCACATGCTCGTTTTCTGTCTTTTCTTTTTCTCATCTTTACCACCTGCTAGCAGTGTTTCAGGCAACAACACAGCAGTGTTCTCAGCAGACAGTACAGCCTCCTCCAAAATGGAAACAGTTCAGATGGCACACAATACGATAAAAAACTTTAAGACAATGATAAATGGCTTTTATTTCTTCTCTTTAGATTCTTTGTTTCCTCCTTAATTTTTAAACACTGAGTTGAAAAAAAAAACTATCTGAGGTACATTTGTGAACATATAGAAGAATTAATAATGATAATTGAATATAATATTTCAGTACATTTTTCTTTCTCAGTTAATCATTATATATATGTATATATGCAAAACATTTATGGGCCATGAAAATATCAAGTTTCTTATTTTGGCATTATTTTATAGTTTGTATTTTCTAATGGAATTTTCCTCTCATTAACTAATCTCTTCTTATAGAAAGGGAATCTCTCCTTTAAAATTTTGTATTGATCTTTTATCATTTCATAGAACAGTTCTAAGTCAAATTAAGACCACTTCCTCTATCCATGGCCCTCCAATCATCCACCAGACCCTATGAATTCCACCATGCATGTTAAGACATATCCAGTCAAGCATTTCTACCCAGATGTCCCTCAGTGCAAATTTATCCACTGGAGTCTAGTCAGCTTCTCTAGAGATAGTAAATAAGGCATACTCTCCATCATCCAGCAGCAATCAATGTCCAATATTTCTCAATCTAGAGCCGGCTCACCACCAATTTCTCTCTCTCTTCTGCTCCCTTGTTTAATTAAGTTGGCATGACTAATATTCTCAGTGCCACCATTGCCACAAAGTGAATCTCAGCATTAATTATATTTTTCTCTTATAATTTATAGCATTTCTATGAAATTGTATTAGTACCATGCAAAGATTTTGTGAGGAATAAAAGAATAACATATTTAATAATTATTCTGCTTAAGGAACATGCTTTGAGAACTGAACCATTAAAAAATGACTCATTTTAAACAGTACATTTGAATGCCTTGCTTTTAAATATTATATATATATAACATATAATATATATATATATACACATACATACATACATACATGGACTATTTCTAAATTATTGGTATTTCATATAGATTATAAATTGTGAACTTCTAGTGGATAGTAAACTTAATACCAGTGCCAGGAGTTGACTAGTTCTCTATAAACTGTTAGCTAGGAAGGGTCCCCTAACCCCAAAATAGCACAGTTGCCACTACTCGTGATAGTCCACCAGAATTAATTGGTAAGATATATTACTAAAGACACCACAAGCCTTAGTTGCAGGACATAGAGAAGGCAAGCTATTGTTCATATGGAAGTTTCCTTTCTGCTGGCAACCACTGATAGAACCAGAAGGTGCCGTGCAGGCTCAAAAAGTGAGAGTTTTTATCCAGAGTCTTAAATCAGCTGTGAACCCTTTATGCAGCAATGCTAACCTGCCAGGTGAAATTAGTGCACTGGTACAAATGTGACAAGTTTGTTATAGGGGTTATCAACCATTTCATGACTGGATTTGATATGTGCTCCACAGGAGAGAATTCATGTCTAGTCCACAAACCCATTAAAATATCTGTAGCTGAGGAGGTCATCAGCTAACAAGATGGTTGTTGTTTTGCTTAGTAGATATAATGTTCATGTCACATTTTCTTCTAAACAACTGTGCTCTCAGATTATTCTGATAACAGCTTTGTTCAGAGAAGATTCTTTTTGCAGTGGTCAGAGGTACCTGGAGAAGTTCAGAACTGGTAAAATCACAAAAAGTATATAATTTAGACTTCCTAGACGTAAAGAATGCATTTATATTCTACTTTTCTTCCTCCAAACTCAGAGAACATTGGAGAAAGGGGGAAAGAAATAATGTAAGAACAGGAGGAAGGAACACTGGGGAGCACTGTGGAATATTGACATCTATTCATTACAAAGTTTTTGCAGTCTTGAATTAATAGAAGCTATGATTACCTCTACTGGATCTCCAGAACACTTGACTTGTCCACATGCTATTACAGAATGGAGAGGGGATCATTGAGGCCCTATCCCTCCCTATTAATATTAAAAATCTATTGATGAATGGTTAATGGAGTAAGGCAAGGCATTTTCTTCACTGGTAAACTGCACATTCTCCTGTACATCATAATCTCCCACACTTCTGTAAACAACCATCGGGAACCTTATTACATAATAAAAAAAGTGAGTAAACTGTGGTGAGAGCACTAGTTACAATATGGAGAATAGGAAGGGGATAGTCTATTGTGAAAAGAAACAGGAGAATGTAATGGATATAGAATAAGATAAGAATGCATTATGTATATGTATGAAAACCTCATAAACCCATTAGTATGCATAATATATGTTAATGTCTTTAATAATTTTTAAAATAGAGCAAAAGGAAACATTTGAATTAAAAAAAAAGTATAAAATGAGCTTTTAAATTTAGTACAAAGTGGATACATGAACTTACATCAATTTATAAGATATAAGCTGTGACAAATACACATTTCATTTTTGTTCTTAAGAAAATGAATGCGGAGATCTCCTGAGCCCAGCGGAAGGAAAGAGGGAGAGACAGGTAGGAACTGGGTGCCTTGGCGAGCTGATTGTTGATCCCTTGGTCGGTTCTCCAAAAGGAACACCACTTGGATTCTTAGCAATTCACTTGGGCGCGCGCGGGGGGGGCGGGGTGTTATTGTGCTGCCTGATCTAGCCCGCGCCCAGGTCCCTCTGCGCCGGGGACACCGTAGACGGGTCACAGCCGAGACCCTCTCCCAGCTGCCCCCTGCCGACCCCGCCTAGAGCTGAAGAACTGTGTACCTGCTGCCCTGGCGCTTTATGGCGTCTCCCCTGCACCCCGGTTCCCGCCCACAAAAGTCCAGGCCGGGGACCAGAGCAGAGGGAAACGCGACCCTGCTCACCCGACCGCGGTCCCTCTGGCCGGGGACCCCGTAGACAGTTTCACAGCGAGACCCTCTCCCGCTGCCCCCCGCCAGACCCCGCTGAGAGCTGAGAACTTGTGTACCTGCTCCTGGCGCGTTATGGCTCTCCCCTGCGACCCCCGGTTCCCGCCCCACAAGTCCAGCCGGGACCAGAGCAGAGGGAAACGCGACCCTGCTCACCGAGCGTGGTCCCTCTGGGCCGGGGACCCCGTAGACGCGTTCACAGCGAGACCCTCTCCCAGCTGCCCCCCGCCAGACCCCGCCTAGAGCTGTAGAACTGTGTACCTGCACTGGCGCGTTATGGCTTCTCCCCTTGCGACCCCGTTTCCCGCCCAGAAGTCCAGCCAGGCCAGAGCAGAGGGAAACGCGGACCCTGCACTCACCCGAGCGCGTCCCTCTGGGGCCGGGACCCTGTAGACGGTTTCACAGCGAGACCCTCTTCCCAGCTGCCCCCGCCAGACCCGCGCCTAGAGCTGTAGAGCTGTTGACCTGCTGCCCTGCTGCATTATGGCGTCTTCCCCTGCGACCCCGGGTTCCGCCCACAACAAGTCCGCCAGACCAGAGCAGGAGGAAACGCGACCCTGCTCAACCGAGCGCGGTCCCTCGCGGCCGGGGACCCCGTAGACGGGTTCACAGCGGACCCTCTCCCAGCTGACCCCCGCCAGACCCCGCCTTAGAGCTGAGAACTGTGTACCTGCTGGCCCGGTGCGTTATGGCGGCTCCCCTGCGACCCCAGTTCCCGCCCACAAGTCCAGCCGGGACCAGAGCAGAGGGAAACCGACCCTGCTCACCCGAGCGAGCGGGTCCCTCTGGGCCGGGGACCCCGCTAGACCGATTCACAGCGAGACCCTCTTCCCAGCTGCCCCCCCCATACCCCGCCTAGAGCTGTAGAAGCTGTGTACCTGCTGCTCCTGCCCATTATGGGCGTCTCCCCTGCGACCCCGGTTTCCCCCCACAAGTCCAGCCGGGACCAGAGCAAGAGCGGAACGCGACCCTGTGCACCCGAGCGCGGTCCCTCTGTGGCGGGGACCCCGTAGACGGGTTCAAGCGAGACCCTCTCCCAGCTTCCCCCGCCAGACCCCGCCTTAGAGCTGTAACTGTGTACCTGCTTGCCCCCCCCCCTGGCGCGTATATGGCGTCTCCCCTGCGACCCCGGTTCCCGCCCACAAGTCCAGCCGGGACCAGAGCAGGAGGGAACGCGATCCCCTGCTCACCCGAGCGTGGTTCCCTCTGGGCCTGGGACCCCGAGACGGGGTTCACAGCGAGACCCTCTCCCGCTGCCCCCCGCCAGACCCGCCTAGAGCTGTAGAACTGTGTACCTGGCTGCCCTCGCGCGTTATGGCTTCTCCCCTGCGACCCGGTTCCCGCCCACAAGTCCAGCCGGGACCAGAGCAGAGGGAAACCGACCCTGCCTCACCGAGCGCGGTTCCCATTTCTTGGCGGGGGACCGTGTAGACGGGTTCAGAGTGAGTCCCTCTCCCAGCTGCGCCCGCCAGACCCCGCAGAGCTGTAGAACTGTGTACCGGCTGCCCTGGCACGTTATTGTTCGTCTCCCCTGCGACCCCGGGTCCCTGCCACAAGTCCAGCCGGGACCAGAGCAGAGGGAAAACGTGACCCTGCTCACCCCGAGTGCGGTCCCTCTGGGCCGGGACCCTGTAGACGGGTTCACAGCGAGACCCTCTCCCAGCTGCCCCCCCGCCAGACCCCGCCTAGAGCTGCACAACTGTGTACCTGCTGCCCGGCCGTTTTATGGCGTTTTCCCTGCGACCCCGGTTCCCCGCCACAAGTCCAGCCTGACCAGAGCAGGAGGAAACGCGACCCTGCTCACCCGACCGACAGGTCCCTCTGGGCCGGGACCCCGGTAGACGGGTTCACAGCGAGACCCTCTTCCAGCTGGACCCCCCGCCGGACCCCGCCTAGGGCTGTAGAACTGTGTACCTGCTGCCCTGGCGCGTTTTGGCGTCTCCCCTGCGACCCCCGGTTCCTGCCCACAAGTCCAGCCGGGACCAGAGCAGACGGGGAAAACGGTGACCCTGCTTCACACCGAGGCGGTCCCTCTGGGCCGGGGACCCCGTAGACGGTTCACACCGAGACCCTCCCAAGGCTTGCCCCCCGCCAGACCCCGCCTTAGAGCTGTGTACCTGTGTACCTGGCCTGGCCCTGCCGCTTTATGGCGTCTCCCCTGGGAACCTGGTTCCCGCCCACAATTCCAACCGGGACCAGAGCAGAGGGAAACGCGAACATGCTCACCCGAGCGCGGTACATCTGGGCCGGGGACCCCGCAGACGGGTTCACAGCGAGACCCTCTCCCAGCTGCCCCCGCACCAGACCACCCCTAGAGCTGCTTAGAACCTGTGTACCTTGCTGCCCTGGCGCGGTTTATGTACTCCCATGCGACCCCGTTTCCCGCCCAGAAGTCCAGCCTGGACAAGAGCAGAGGGAAACTCGACCCTGCTCACCCGAGCGCGGTTCCCCTGGGCTTGGGGCCCCCGTAGACGCGTTCACAGGGCGAGACCCTCTCCCAGCTTTGCCCCCCGCCAGACCCCGCCTAGGCCTGTAGACCTGTGTACCTGCTGCCCTGCCGCATTATGGCCGTCTCCCCTGCGACCCCGGTTTCCCCCCACACAAGTCCAGCCGGACCAGAGCAGAGGGAAACGCGACCTGCTCACCCGGAGCGCGGTCCCTCTGGCCGGGGACCCCGTAGACAGTTTCACAGCGAGACCCTTCTTCCCAGCTGCCCCCCGCCAGACCCCGCCTAGAGCTGTTAGAACTGTGTACCTGCTGCCTGGCGCGTTATGGCGTCTCCCCTGCGAACCCCGGTTCCCGGCCACAGTTCCAGCCGGGACCAGAGCAGAGGAAACGCGACCCTGCTCACCGAGCGTGGTCCCTCTGGGCCCGGGGACCCCGTAGACGCGTTCACAGCGAGGCCCTCTCCCAGCTGCCCCGCCAGACCCCGCCTAGAACTGCAGACCTGTGTCACCTGCTGCTCCTGGCGCGTATTGGCGTCTCCCCTGTGACCCCGGTTCCCGCCCACAAGTCCAGCCAGGACCAGAGCAGAGGGAAACGTGACCCTGATCACCCGAGCGCGGTCCCTCTGGGCCGGGGACCTTAGACGGGTTCACAGCGAGACCCTCTCCCAGCTGCCCCCGCCAGACCCCGCCTAGAGCTGCACAACTGTGTACCTGCTGCCCTGGCCGGTTTTATGTCGTCTCCCCTGCGGACCCCGTTTCCCGCCCACAAGTCCAGCTGGGACCAGAGCAGGGGGAAAGGCGACCCTGCTCACCGGAGCGTGGTCCCTCTGGGCCGGGGACCCCGTAGACGGGTTCACAGCGGACCCTCTCCCAGCTTGCCCCCCCGCCAGACCCCGCCTAAGCTGTAGAACTGTGTACCGCCTGCCCTTGGCACGTTATGGCGTCTCGGAGTCTATGTCTTTTGATTTGGCGGAATTTATTACCATTAATATTTAAGGTTATGACTGTAGGTTTGTGTTTTTTTATTGCCTTCCTTTTGCCTTATTATCCATCTTCGGTTTTGATTTAGATTTCTACTTCTGCAGTATGCTTTTATTGATTTCTCCTTCTAGGTGCCTGGGTTGTTTGCTCCTTTCTCTGTTCTTTGGAATTGCTTCAAGAATTCTCTGAAGGGTGGGTTTTCCGGACATGTATTTCTTTCAATTCGTTTATGTCATGGAAGATTTCCTCTCTCCTTCCACTTTATGATTGACATTTGGGCTGGGTATAATAACCTGGGCTGGCATCCATTGTCCCTCAACAATGGGAATGCTTTGCTACATGTTCTTCTTGCATTCATCGTTTGCGATGAGAAGTCCGTTTTTATTTCTGATTAGGTTTCCCCTTATAGGTCCACTTAGTTGTTTTTTCTCTTGTCCTTTAAGGTATTTTGTCTTTGTTGGGTTTAGGATTTTAACTATGATATGTGGTTTGCTGGCGTGGAGGAATTTCTTTTTCTGTCTTGTCTGGCAATTATATTGTGCTTCCTTTTATTGGTTTGGTTGTGTCCTTTTTTAGTTGGGCAGTAGGGAAGTTAGTTCATTTCATTATATTCTTGTTGAAGATCTGTCCATTACCATTTCTTTTGGGAATTTCTTCTCCTCTCCTCTATCTGCTATGATGCGAGGTTGATCTTTTCATAGTGGTCCCACAGCTACCTGAGATCCATTTTTGGCTGGTATTTTTAAATTTTTCATAATCTTTCCTTGAGGTTTTTAGTTGTGTCTTTGTGTTATCTTCCAGCTGATATTTCTTTGATTCTGCTTCCTCCATTCTGCTCTGAGGCTTTTTTCATTCCTTCCTCTGAATGGATGAGTGTTTGATTTCCTTTTTCATTCCTCTTACTGATTCTTTAGTTTTCTATTATTTTTGCGAGCTTCTAGATCTCTTTTTGTAGCTTTTTTGTTCACTGGTTGGTCTTTTTTTATCTTTTTTCAGCAAGTGGATGATCTTTTCAGTGTTTCTACTCCTTCTGGAATCTTCATTTCTATTCTCTCTACTCTAGTCCTTCTTAGTGTTCCTCACATTCTCTTTTTCCTTAGTTCTTTACATTTGTTCTTTATGAATCTTGTAGTTCTTTAAGTATGTCTTCCCAATTTGTTTTCTGCATGGTCTGTGTCCTTGGGCCACCCGGCGGGACCCACTGCAGGATTCTTCCATAGGGTTGGTAAAGCTTGGCGTGGGATTATCCTGCACCCTTTCCAGTGTAATCTCTTCTTCGTGATCTGGCATATGGGCTTCTCTCTGCTGTATCTCCAATTCCAATGTGAGACCTAAATGCTCTTCACTGGTGTTGAAGGGCTTGCTTTGCGCCTCCTTCAGATGCTTCTTCTTAATCTCAGTTGCGGTGGGGTGGGGGGTCTTCAGCCTGTGCCCCGGGCACTTCGCCGCTGGGCTCAGGAGATCTCAAATCTCAAGAGTCACACAAGCGTGCCTCTTAATACTGGCTGGGAATTTTGATAACTCCGCCCCCACAGCCCACTAGATCTAATCAAGCCAAAGACCACACCTTTAAATCCCAGCTGGCAGGTAACTCCAACCTCACGCCACAAAGGCCAATCGAACCAAAGACAGCAA
>VZQC01012819.1:12124-76858 GCA_009823505.1 Rhizomys pruinosus
CAAGCTGAAGCCCCTGGGAGAGTTGGGAGTTCTCTGCCTATCAGCCCTTTGTGGTATATACCAGGTGGTCAGACGACAGGTTGAAGGGCCCATCACCATCTTAGTATCACATGTCGTCCTCTTTATGGGATCCAAGGGAGAGTATATATATATAGTATACACAGTCCCAACTGACTGTGGTCAGTTTATAGGGTAGCAGCATTATCAGTCCTTGCCTTGTGGGTGGTGCTGGGCAGATGGTGTTGTTTATGTGTCCGACCCTGCCTCTGGGTTTGTGCTCAAAATGGAGCCAGATGCTCCTTGTAAAATGGAGTCTCTGGGCGCAAGCCACAGTCTGACAAGCCGCCATTTTTTTTTTCCATGTGTAATGAATGTACTGTCTGCATGTTGAGGTAGGGTTGGTTTGGTGGAGGTTAGGGGGAGTCTGTTTGGAGGTAAGGGTGAGTCTGTTTTGGAGGTAAGGGGGTGGTCTGGTGGAGGTAGGGGTGGTCTGGTGGAGGTAAGTGGTGGTCTGGTGGAGGTAAGTGGTGGTCTGGTGGAGGTAAGTGGTGGTCTGGTGGAGGTAAGTGGTGGTCTGGTGGAGGTAAGAGGTGGTGTGGTGGAGGTAAGTGGGTGGTCTGGTGGAG
This sequence comes from Rhizomys pruinosus, assembly GCA_009823505.1. Lineage (NCBI taxonomy): Eukaryota > Metazoa > Chordata > Mammalia > Rodentia > Spalacidae > Rhizomys > Rhizomys pruinosus. Next base: position 12,751 of record VZQC01012819.1, read on the forward strand.
GTAAGTGGGTGGTCTAGTGGAGGTAAGAGGGTGGTCTGGTAGAGGTAATGGGTGGTCTGGTAGAGGTAAGGGGTGGTCTGGTGGAGGTAAGGGGTGGTCTGGTGGAGGTAAGGGGTGGCCTGGTGGAGGTAAGGGGTGGTCTGGTGGAGGTAAGGGGTGGTCTGGTGGAGGTAAGGGGTGGTCTGGTGGAGGTAAGGGGTGGCCTGGTGGGGGTAAGGGGTGGTCTGGTGGGGGTAAGGGGTGGTCTGGTGGGGGTAAGGGGTGGTCTGGTGGGGGTAAGGGGTGGTCTGGTGGGGGTAAGGGGTGGTCTGGTGGAGGTAAGGGGTGGTCTGGTGGAGGTAAGGGGTGGTCTGGTGGAGGTAAGGGGTGGTCTGGTGGAGGTAAGGGGTGGTCTGGTGGAGGTAAGGGGCGGTCTGGTGGAGGTAAGGGGTGGTCTGGTGGAGGTAAGGGGGCCTTCTGGTGGAGGTAAGGGGTGGTCTGGTGGATGTAAGGGGTGGTCTGGTGGAGGTAAGGGATGGTCTGGTGGAGGTAAGGGCGTGGTCTGTTAGAGGTAAGAGGTGGTTTGGTGGAGGTAGGGATGGTCTGGTGGAGGTAAGGGGTGGTCTGGTGGAGGTAGGGGTGGTCTGGTGGAGGTAAGGGGTGGTCTGGTGAAGGTAGGGGTGGTCTGGTGGAGGTAAGGGGTGGTCTGGTGGAGGTAGGGGCGGTCTGGTGGAGGTAAGGGGTGGTCTGGTGGAGGTAAGGGATGGTCTGGTGGAGGTAAGGGGGTGGTCTGGTAGAGGTAAGGGGTGGTCTGGTGGAGGTAAGGAGGCTTACAGAAAAGGGAAACAAGAGACACTGATGGGGTCAACAGGAACCAAGTGTGTTGGATATACATGATTCTGTCTTAATGGAACTCTCTAGGAAATCAGCCTTGCCAGGTGTGTTGGTACATATTTGTAATCCAACACTGAGGAGGCTAGAGAGGGAAGGTTACTGCAAGTTTGCATCCTACCTGGTCTATGCAGCAAGAACCCAGAACAGACCCCCCCCCATAAAACAAAATAAAAATCAGTCTTTTCTTGAAATACATGTTTCTTCCATGAAGTTACTGTACTACCTCATAGCTCAGTTAGTGATTTGGTGTGATTTGGGGTCGGCATCCCCAAATGTCAGAAGATGTAGAGCTTTAAAAATATAATTCACACTTTTGAGTTCCAAGGCAGTGAACTGGCTTATCCAGTGCTGTCCTCTATCTTCTAGATTGGGACAGTATTGACCCTGGAACCTGTTGCCCCAGGTCTTTAACTTGTCGGTGGCATTGCATAACATGGGTGCACTTATGTACATGCAGGCAAAACATTCATACCAGTAAAACAGATAAATAAAAAATTAATTGATTCTCAAATGTTCTGATAAGCTTGTTAAAATGAAAACTACTAATCCAGATGTACATATTTGCAGCTTAATAAAAAAAAGTCTTAGAATATGAAACTCTCTTAGAAACAAAATTTGAGCCAGGCATGGTGGTGCACGCCTTTAATCCTAGCACTTGGGAGGCAGAGGCAGGTGGAGCTCTGTGAGTTCAAGGCCAGCCTGGTCTATATAGCGTGTTCCGGGACAGCTGGAGCTACAGGGAGAACCTGTTTCAAAAAGAAAAAAAAAGAAAACCAATTGTTGGCCTTGAAGTCACAGAGCTCCACCTGCCTCTGCCTCCCGAGTGCTGGGATTAAATGCATGTGCTACCACACTGGGCTAGAAATAGCTCTTTCTTAAAGATTAATTAACAGAACTACTTCTGTTGCTGTAGGGGTGAGGTGGGGTGCAGGAGAGTACAGAGAAGAAAGGGAAGTGGACAGCAGAGGACCAGCTCCACTGATGGGAAATGTGTCTGCCAGCTGGCTGGCTCACAAGCCCATTTTAGAAGTAATCAGCGGTCATCAGATGTTCAGCCTGAGTCTGCTGAGTGTCTTGTGACCATATAAATGTTTTCTTGATATCAAAGAGATCTGCTTCTCTCTGCAGTGCCCTTTCCTCAGAGGCCAAGCGGGGACTTTGGAAGGTCTGGCACAATTCTCTCATTCTGCTTTTCCTCTTTAGTAATGGCTTTGCTGACCTCTGTCCAGTTCTTTTCCTGAAATCCACCGCCCAGTCCTGACACAGACACTAAGCTGTGTGCCAACTCCCAGGCCAGTGTACTGGGGAGAGCTGCTTACCGAGGTTCTCACTGTCCGAACACAAGCAGACGGAAGGTTACGTTAGAATCGAGATACAGATGGTGCTTCTCAGTGACCCTGTGTCTTCCACCACCACAGGCTGTCTCCCCACGTACTGCTCTGGGAAGCAGATGTTCCTGGAATGCACCATTCTGTCCAGCCCCCACTGCTCCTCTGACCTTGACCACCCCAGCCCCCAGCTGGAGGCACCTTAAAGCAAGCCTCAGATGCCTGCTCCAAGCTGGCCTGGGCCCCTCCCGGCTGCAAGCTGCCCACGTGCTCTTTCTCTTCATCTCCCTGCATCTGGGATTCCTGGCTGTGGTCCCTGGCTTTGATACTGGCTTCTGTGCTTGGCAGCTCACCGCATTCCTCTTGTGGCTTTGGGGGCCTCTGGACTTTGTCGGTTAGTCCTCTGCTGTTCCCTCCTCCAGCTTATGTTCTTCCTTGGCCTTGCATGAGGAAATTCTCTTTGGTCTGGGATGTACCCAATCCAAGGCTAGGCAGGGTTGGAGGTGGCAGTGAGGTGGCTTGTAGCCAGGGGACAAGGAAGACTACAGTTCTGCTGTGACAGTTCGGGTCATCCCTGTCTTTACAGCTGAGGGTCATCCCTGACTTGCCGCTGAGGGTCATCCCCTGTCTTCACGCTGAGGGTCATCCCTGTCTCACAGCTGAGGGTCATCCCTGTCTTCACAGATGAATGGGTCATCCCTGTCTTCACAGATGAAGGGTCATCTCTGTCTTCACAGCGAGGGTCATCCCTGTCTTCACAGATGAGGGTCATCCTCTGTCTTCACAGCTGAGGGTCATCCCTGTCTCCACAGCTGATGGGTCATCCCTGTCTTCATAGCTGAGGGTCTTCCTGTCTTCACAGCTGAGGGTCATCCCTGTCTTCATAGCTAAGATGGGTCCCTGTCTTCACTAGCTAAGTTCATCCCTGTCTTCACATAGCTGAGGGTCATCCCTTTGTCTTCAACTGAGGGTTCCACTTCATAGCTGAGGTCCGTTCATGGTATCCCTGTCTTCACAGACTGAGGATCATCCCTTGTCTTCACAGCTGAGGGTCATCCCTGTCTTCATAGCTGAGGGTCATCTTCCTGTCTTCAAGCTAGTGTCATCCCTGTCTCACTAGCTGAGGGTCATTCCTGTCTTCATAGCTGAGGATTTCATCCCTGTCTTCACAGCTGAGGGTCATCCTGTCTTCATAGCTAATGTCATCCTGTCTTCACAGCTGAGGGTCATCCCTGTCTTCATAGCTAGGCGTCCTGTCTTCACAGCTGAGGGGCATCCCTGTCTTCAAGCTGAATGGTCATCCCTGTCTTCACAGCTGAGGGGCATCCCTGTCTTAACTGGGTCATCCGTCAGCTGAGGGTCTTCCTGTCTTCATAGCTGGGCCTCGGATCTTACTGCAGAGGTGTAATAGGAGTCTGGCCTAATACTCAGGCCCTGCACAACCCCCACAAACCCTTTCTGAGCACATAGGCTGAGCACATAGGCAGTGTCTGGCTCTGCTCCAGTGCTGAGGATGTGGCCGTGAAGAAAAGCAAAGTCCTCGCCCTCAAGGAGCCTGCAATCTAGAGGTTGCTGAGTCACAAGGAGAGACACAAGATCATGGCAGCCTTCTAGTTCCCCTTTACGGACAGCTGTTTTTTGGCTGTTGTTGTTTGTTTGTTTCTTTTTCTTTTTGAGACAGGGGTTCCCATAGCCCAGCTGGCCTGAACTGGCTTGAATCAGGACTGCCTTGAACGAACTCACAAAGATCTACGCTACCTCTGCTTCCCGAGTGCTGGGATTAAAGTTGTGACCATCCACACCTGGCGACAGCGTGTTTCTTTTTAAAAATTTTATTTATTATTTTTTTTATGTGTATGCATGTACTGTCTGCATGTAGGTTTGTTGCACCCGTGTCCTGCAATGCCTTCGGGAGGTCAGAAGGGGGTGTCAGATGTCCCCTGGAACTGAGTTAAAGATGACGCTCTTAACTGGTAGGCTCTCCAGCCCCAGACAGCTGTTCTTATAGTCATTCCCTAACTTGAGTTTTTCTCTGTACTTGAGGACATGAATGTACCACCAGAGGAAGGTTAAGACTCAACATAGTGCACTAAGGCCTCTGTAGATGAGAGCCCAGCTGTTATATGGGCAGAGGAGTTGGCGGTAGGTGGTGGGCAGTGCAGGGGACAGCTCTGACCTGGGTGAGGGAACAACTTCAGGAACTTGTTAACTGGAATGAGGGGAAAGATCACATGCACAGGTGGTTACGGGAAGAGTGACCATTTCGAGGGCTTCAGAGTGTGGTTCTTGGTCGGCTAGTATGCTGTTCACTCTGGTGCTCTGGGCTCCAAACCTGCGAGTGATTCCTAAGCATTTTGAAGGCTGAATATCAACAGGAATGGACTTCTTTTTTTTAAGCTAGGTGCAGGTGGTTTTTAAAAAACTGACTTCTGGCCAAGGCGTGGTTCTTGGCGGCACGCCTTTAAATCCTAGCACTCGTGGAGGCAGAGGCAGGCCGGATCTTTGTAGTTTCAAGGGCCAGCCTGGTTCTACAGAGCAGTTCCAGACAAGCTGGTGGCTACAGCAGAGAGACCCTGTCTGAAAAGACCAAAAAAAAAAAAAAAAAAAAACAAAACTGACTTCTGGGCTGGGAGATGTCTCTAGTGTGGTTTTAAGAGGCACTGACTGCATTCTTGCACGAGGGACCTTCGGGTTCGCTTCCAGTACCTCATGTATGACTGCTAAAAAATGTCTTTAAACCGGTTGAGTACGTGATGCGCGCATGCCTTTAATCCTAGCAGAGGCAAGTGGATCTCGTGAGTTTAAAGGCCGGTCTGCGTCTACGATTTTGAGTTCCAGCCAGTGGGGGTATAAGGGGTGATGAACAAAAAAACAAAAACAAAACAACCCTGACTTCAGGGGCTGGGAGATTGTTCGCAGTGGTTAAGAGCACTGCTGGCTCTTGCAGAGGGACCCCAGGTTGCAGAGTTCCCAGCACCCACATGCGCAGCTTAACAACCATCTATAACTCCTGTTCCAGGTGGATCCTGATGCCCTCTCTTCTGACCTCTCAGACACTTATATAACATGGGTGCACTTACATATATGCAGGCAATCCACTCAAACACATAAAATAAAAATAAAAGATTTTTTAAATGGACTTATAATTTTTTGTTTCTTTTGTTTTTGAGACAGGGTCTTTCTGGCTTCCAACTCTTTTTTTTCCCCCAAAATTATTTATTTTTTTCTACATTCTTTTAATCTTATATTATCAAAATAATACATAACTTAATCGCTTCATCCATTACCCAAAACTTCCTAACTCTGAAAATAAATGGGCTTTAGTTCGTAGGTAACCTCTAGGGATTCACAATATAAAGAGCACAGTTGTTTCAGATTCAATTGATGTTTCTCAGTTTGCCATACAATTAGTAATTGGTTGCTAGCATCCAACGATGAGGGATACCACGTGTCATTTGTTTTCTGGGACTATGTTAACTTCACTCGGCATGATTCTTCTAGCCTCCATCCATTTACCTAGCCAAAGTTCATGACGTCATCTTTTTTTTTTTTTTTAAATATTTTTTCTTATTATATTTTAATTTCTTTATTTTTATTTTTATGTGTTATATTGATCTTTGCATAGGTCTTGGCACCCGGTCGTGCAACGCCGCGGAGGTCAGAAGAGGGTCTCGGGATTCCCTGGGAAATGGAGTTACCCTGCCTGGAATTGGATATTTCAGACGGTTCTCAGCCGCCATGGGTGCTGGGGATCGAACCCGGGTCTCTCCTGTAAGAGCGGGTCGGCACTTCTTCACTGCTAGGCCATCCTCCAGCCCCATGACGTCACTCTTTAACACTGCATAGAAACTCCATGTCGTTGTAGATGTACCATATTTTCTCTATCCACTCGTCAAGTTGATGGGCACTTGGGTTGGTTTCCAGTTTTTGCTATTGTGAAGAGAGCTGCAATAAACACTGGCTGTGCATGTATCTCTTTGGTAAAGATGAGTCTTTGTGGTATACACTCCAGGAGTGGTATTGGCTGGGTCAGGTGGCAACGCTCATTTAGTCTTCCAAGAGTCTCCACACTGCTTTCCGTTAGGGGCTGTACAAATTTGGCCTCCGACTCTTAACACTCCTGCTCAGTCTCAAGTACTGGGATTATAAGTATGTACCACTCATCCTTGACTACTTGGAACACTCTCAACTATTTCTTTTTTTTTATGTTTTTTTAATTTTTTTTTTATTTATTTTTCTGTATGCGTAGAAATTGTACTGTCTGCTTGCAGTCTTGTGCATCCATTGTCGTGCCATGCCGGTGAGTGTCATGCAAGAGGGTGTCGATTCCCTTGGAACTTGGGTTCTCCTGGAATTGGAGTTTCAGACGGTTTCTCGCCGTCCATGTGGGTTGCTGGGATTGAACCCGGGTCCTATGTAAGAGCTGTTGTTGGTGCTCTTAACTGTCTAAGGCTCCAAAGTCAAATTTTAATAGAGGAAACTGGAATTACCAGAGCTGGGAAGGTGAAGTTTTAGATAAACAGACAGTGAGGTGATATTTGGGATTGTGTCTCTATTTAGTATCCTGAATGATCCCTTTCTCCGTTTAGATATCAGAATCAAGCTGATTCTTTGTGGGGCTGTGATAGCCAAGAAGTCAGGGTTTTCTTATTCCTTTTGTCCTTTAATAATGAGCACCTTCTGGGCTGGGAGATGAGATGGGCACTATCGGTTTAAGAGCGCCGACTGCTCTTGCAGAGGACCTCCTGTTGATCCCCAGTGCCCACATGCGAGGCTGAGAACCATCTTAGCTCCAGTTCCGGGGTAATCTGACGCCCTCTTTTGACCTCTCGTGGTATTGCACGACATGTGTGCACAGAACAATACAATGCAGACAGTACATTCATACATAAAATATAAATAAATAAATAATAATAAAAATGGAGCACTCTTCTTAGTGATCCTTTCTGGACCCTGGGTGTTCTACATAGACCAGTCATAAGCTGATGGCTCATTTTGCGTTTCCAAGAGTTCTCCACACTGCTTTCCGTAGGGGCTGTACGAATTTGGCCTCCGACTCTTAACACTCCTGCTCAGTCTCAAGTACTGGGATTATAAGTATGTACCACCATCCTTGACTACTTGGAACACTCTCAACTATTTCTTTTTTTTTTTTTTTTTTTTTTTATTTATTTCTGTATGCGTATGAATGTACTGTCTGCATGCAGGTTTGTGCATCCATGTCGTGCAATGCCGCGGAGATCAGAAGAGAGTGTCGGATTCCCCTGGAACTGGAGTTCTCCTGGAATTGGAGTTTCAGACGGTTCTCGGCCGCCATGTGGGTGCTGGGGATTGAACCCGGGTCCTCTGTAAGAGCAGTCGGCGCTCTTAACCGCTAGGCCATCTCTCCAGCCCCCACTCTCAACTATTTCAGTAAAGAAACATTATTCTATACTTTAAAATATGTATATCAGTGTTTTCCCTACATGTATGTAAGTACACCACATATATGCAATGCCTGCAGAGGGCAGAAGTGGGTGTCATATTCCTTAGAAGTGGAGTTAGAAATGACTATTAGACACTGTGGATTCTGGGAACTGAACCTGAGTCCTCTGCAAGAGTCGCCAGTGCTCTGACCTGCTGAGCCATTGTTCAGTACTCCCCACCCCCAACTTTTATTTGGTGCTGGGGATGAATCCCAGGCCCAGTGCATCGAGGCCCTGCACCCTCATCCCCAGTTCTACTTGTGTTAGTTTACAGACTGCTCAGAGATTGTCAGTTGTTTTATTGTCTGAAGTTTTATGTATAGAGAATGCTAGAAGTTATTTGTGTATTGACTTATTTTTTCACCTGAAATTGTAATTTTGGTTTTGCGATAGGGCCTCACAGTGGAGCCCGGTCTGGCCTGGAAGTCACTGTGTAGCTCGGTCTGGCCTGGAAGTCACAGTGGAGCCTGGTCTGGCCTGGAAGTCACAGTGTAGCTCGGTCTGGCCTGGAAGTCTCAGTGTAGCCTAAGCTGGTCTTAAGTTTGCCATTCTCTTGCTCATTCTCCCAAGTCCTGCAATTGCAGATGTGTGAGACTGGGTGGCCTTGAACTCACTATGTAGACCAGGTGGCCTCCATCTCACAACGATCCGACTGCCTCTGCCTCCTGAGTGCTGGGATTAAAGACATGAACCACAACCCCCAGCTGAAAGTTACACATTTTAAGAACTAGGTTTGTTGTGTTCAATTTATACACATCATGTATGATGTTCATCAAGCTTATCTTTTATGTCAAGTCTCCTTCACTTGCTTTTTGATTAATGCTCAGTTAGCTCATGAGTTCTCTCAGCATTTAATATCACTTATAAGCCTGATGAAATTGTCTTAGAGTTTTTAAAATATAATTAAGCATTTCAAACATTTGACATCTAATATCTTCGTAAGGCAGACATAATTGTTAGAAAAATCTTAGACACTGAACATTTACACTAATAATGTCAAGTGGTATTTTCTTTTTTTTATATTTTTTTGACTTAAAAAATTTATATATTATGTGTATGAATGTACTGTCTGCATGTAGGTTTGTGCACCCATGTTGTGCAATGCCGCAGAGGTCAGAAGAGGATGTCGGATTCCCCTGGGACTAGAGTCAAAGATGGTTCTCAGCTGCCATGTGGGTCCTGGGGATCGAACCGGGGTCTCTAAGAACAGTCAGCACTTTTTTTTAAAATTAATTTTATTTATTTCTGTATGTGTATGAATGTACTATCTGCATGCAAGTTTGTGCACCTGTGTCGTGCAATGCCGCAGAGGTCAGAAGAGGGTGTCGGATTCCCCTGGAACTGGAGTTCTCCTGGAATTGGAGTTTCAGACGGTTCTCGGCTGCCATGTGGGTGCTGGGGATCGAACCCGGGTCCTCTGCAAGAGCATTCGGTGCTCTTAACCGCTAGGCCATCTCTCCAGCCCCAGCATTTTCAAAATGCGGTGCTTCTCAGGTTATTGCTCTTTTCAGATTTATCCATGCACTCTGACCACCATACTTCATCCTCCTAAATACTAAAGTAATATCATGAGGTTAGTGTCACATGCTTTTACACTTTTTCAATGCCTTAAAAAACAGATTAGGGGCCGGGCGTGGAGGCGCATGCCTTTAATCCCAGCACTTGGGAGGCAGAGTCATGCGGATCTCTGTGAGTTCAAGGCCAGCCTGGTCTACAGAGTGAGTTCCAGTACAGCTGGGGCTACAGGAAGACCCTGTCTCGAAAATGCCAAAAAAAACCCCCAAAAAACCCACCCCCCCAACCAAAAAACAAAAACAAAACCAAACAAAAAAACCACAACAGATTAGGGATGGAGAGATTGCTCAGTGGTTAAGAACAAGCACTGCTCTTGCAGAAGACTCAAGTTCAGTGTCCACCACTCGAGTCAGACAGCTCACAACGGCCTGGAACTGCAGCTCCAGTGGATTTGACTCCCTTTCGTAGACTCCACAGGCACCTGCACACGTGCACACATGCACACGCACATGTGTGTGTGCATGCACACACACACACAACTGCACACATAAACATGTACATATATAAAGCAGAGAAACACACACAAATGGTTAGTGGTGAGTTGAATGAATTTTACCTCAACTAAAAATAACATGGAGCTAGAGCAGTTAGAAGCACGTGCTCCCAGTGTCTACATAGTGGATAACAACAGTCCTTAACTCTAGTTCCAAGTGATTTGACACCTTCTTCTGCCCTCCAAGGTCACTGGATATATGTAGTACAGTTACACACATTCAGGAAAGACACTCATGCACATAAAATAAAAATGAAGAATTTAAATTAAAAAGTAAAGATAATAGAAACTTTCCTTTTGGTTACATTTACTATGACCTAACTGGCCTGAAATGCATGACAAGAATGGTAATATAGGGGCTGGAGAGATAGCTCAGTGGTCAAGAACACTGACTGCTCTTGTGGAGGAACCGGGTTTGATTCCCAGCACCCATGTGGTGGTTAATAATCATCTGTAACTCTAGTTCCAGGGCATCTGACTCTTCTGACCTCTGTGGGGAATACATGACACAGGCACACTTACATGACATGCAAACAGTACACTCATACACAGAAAAAAAACAAAAATAATAAAAATATTGGTCTTTTTGAGATGAGGGTCTTCCTGTAGCCCCAGCTGACCAGGCTGGCACTGAACTCAGAGATTCAGCTGCCTCTTCCTCCAGAGTGCTGGGATTAAAGGCATGCACCACGACACCTAGCTATAAATATTTAAAAAAGAATGGTAATTAATATAACTTTATGCCTAGTAATCTAGACATCACTAAATTGAAGACTTAAGGACCCAGTGGTAGAACATATGCTTTGCATTTGGATTCCCTGCTCGCCCCCCATAAAATTTGGGGTCTAGGTTGTAGCTATAGATTCGGGCTCTGAGCTCCCGAGCTGGAGCTGCCATGCTGTTGTGGGTGTGGAAGACAGGTTACCTGGGGACTGGCCATGGAATCTGCGAGTTTGCTGTGGATGGAGCTTTGAGAATTCTTTTCTCAAAGGCTGGCAGTTATCAGTGGGGCCGTCTCCTTGAGTCAACATTTGCCTGCTGCTTGGTATTCAGTGTAATCTAGTATATCTCCATCATCCCTGGGTGACCCTTTAAACCCCACTACGCTCTATAAGTACAACAAATGCCCAAGGTAATTATTAACTAAAACTTGGTTGTAGTTAGCTCTGGCATGTTCCTCAAAGTCAAAATGTTAAAGAGGCTTGGTCCTCTGAGTAGACCTATTGGGAGGCAGTGGAGACTTTAAGAGGCGGAGCCCAGTGGGAAGTTTTCAAGGATTTGTTGTTTAATATATATATATAAATATATATATATATATATGTTTAATATATCTATCCAGGCGTGTGATGCATGCCTTTAATCCCAGCACTTGGGAGGCAGAGGCAGGTTAATCTCTGTGAGTTCAAGGCCAGCTGGGGCTACAAGGAGACCCTGTCTCAAAAAGAGAAGACCAGAAGAGGATGTCAAATCCCTTGGAACTGGAGTTAAGGATAGGTGTTAGCTGCCATATAGATGCTGGGAACTAAATCTGGGTCCTGTAGAAGAGCAGTAGGTGCTCTTAACTGCTGAGCTATCTCTTTAGTTCCATAATTTTTTTTTAAAGTTCATCTCGAAGGCTTACTCTTATAATCCCAACATTTTGGGGACTGAGGCAGGAGGATTCCCATGACTTCAAGGCTACCTTGAACTACATAGTAAGTACCATACCAGCCATGATGATATAGCAAGACCCTGTTTCATAAAACAAACAAACCCAAAAAATGGGTTAAGAGCACTGGTTGCTCTTACAGAAGACCCAGGTTTGATTCCCAGCACCCACATGGCAGAAGCTAACAACAACCAATGGAGTAACTAGTTCCAGGAGATGTGACACCATCTTCTGACCTCCACGGGCATTGCACGACACAGGTACACTTACATACATGCAAGCAACACACTCATACACTTAAAAATAAAATAAAATAAAAGCATTTTATTTATTTATTTATTTAATTTATTTTGGTCTTTTCGAGACAGGGTCTGTCTGAAGCCCCTGCTCTCCTCGGACTCACTATGTAGACCAGGCTGGCCTTGAACTCACAGAGATCCATCTGCCTCTGCCTTCTGAGTGCTGGGATTAAAGGCGTGAACCACCATGCTTGGCTTATTTTATTTTATTTTTTAAGATTAGGTAGGTCTCCTTGTAGCCCCAGCTGGCCTGGAACTGGATGTGTAGACTAGGCTGGCCTTGATTTCACAAAGAGCCACGTATCTCTGTATCCCTAGTGCTAGATTAAAGGCATGTGTCACCACACCTGATAGACAAATAGCTTTTCAAAAGCACATTGTTTTTCCATCTTGATTTGTGTATTTTGTCTTTGGAGGGTATGGAACCCAGGCTTTTTAGTATGATTTGTACCTCAAGTGCCTAGAACCTGGTCTCTAATAACCTGCCCCAACTTATACACATGGGGGCTCCTCAGAGAATAGCTGATTCCATGCAGGAGTACAAGAAAGATCCAAGCACTTCTGCTAGCTGATAATGATGTTGATGGTAGGGTTAAAAACAGACAGAAAAAAAATCCAAGTTTTTTAAAAATTATTTTTATTTTATGTGTATGACTGTATTATATGTACATGCACCTGTGTTGTGCAATGCCCATGGAGGTCAGAAGAGGACATCAGATCCCCTGGAACTGGAGTCATGGTTGGTTGTTAGATGCCAAGAACCAGTGTTCTTAATTGCTGAACCATCTCTCTTTTGCCCCTCCCATCCAAGTTTTGACCACCAAACTATCATAATGAAAATATTTATGAAAATCTGGAGCCGGGCATGGTGGGACACGCCTTTAATCCTAGCACTTGGGAGGCAGAGGCAGGTGGATCTTTGTGAGTTCAAGGCCAGCCTGGTCTACAGAGTGAGTTCCAGGACATCTGGGGCTACAGGGAAACCCTGTCTTGAAAAGACCAAAAAAACCCCAAAAAACTGGAGTCTGTAATGACAATACATATGCGTTCTATCCGAAATAAGCACACACACGTGAGTGCTTCCAGATCCCATTGCTCAGTGTGACTTACCTGTACTGGTCAGCTTTCCATTATTGTAAAAATATCTGTTTGCATGCTAGTCAACAGCCCTGCTGCTGAGCTGCAGGTTTTAAGTTGTTGGTGATGTGTCCTCAAAGGGGATTCGGGGACCCTGGTGTCTTTCTGGTTTCACGTCCTAGCCATGAGGAGAGAGGCCCTCTTCTGCCATGTGTAGCTGCCAGAATATGCCCCTTCCACATAGGCTGGGAGGCCATGGGAAGTCGATCATGGTTGAAACCTCAAAACACTGACTCCAATAAGCCTTTCCTCTTCATAAGCTGACTTATGACAAGTATCTTTTACAGTAACAGAAAGCTGAACAACAGTTGTAAGTACCTTATTTGAACAATGGGGTTTGGGCAACTCATGTACATATGCCTCTTTTCACTGGAATACATATCCATCATCATTAGAGACTCAAGCTTTTCATAAGTGCATTCTTTTTGATGGTCAAAGCTTTTTCTTTTTTTTTTTTTTTTTAGCCATGTCCATTTTTCTTTTACTATTACCTTTAACATTGTTAGAGGCCAATATGCTCCTGGTACCAGCTAGCAGATTTATTTTGATTTTTCTTGTGCTCCTGTATGGAATCAACTGCTCTCCAAGGAGGCCTGGTGTCTTTAAGTGGTATAGACGATTAAAGATCAGTATCTGGGCACTTGAGGTGTAGATCACATTATCCACAGGAGAGAAGGCAGAGTTAGCCCTGCTGGTCTACTCCAGTGAGAACTGACAAATGAGTTCATGCTGTTGTGTCCACTTAAACTCCAGCTCCACTAAATCCTTCAGAAAAAAAAAATCTTTCAGTAAGAGCTTTGCATTTTGTTCACCCTCCTCGCTTTTGAGGAGAGCTCTGAGGATCAACCCTAGGGAGCACTAGGGATCAAACCTAGGGAGCATTGGGGATCAACCTTAGGGCCTTGTGTGTGCTAGACAACTGCTCTACCACTGAGCACACCCCAACCCCTCCCCACTTTGAACTACCATTTTCTTCTACTTTTATTTCCTTCCTTTGTTTTGTTTGGTTTTGTTTGGTTTGGTCTTTTTGAGACAGGGTCTCCCTGTAGCCACAGCTGTCCTGGTACTCACTATGTAGACCAGGCTAGCCTTGAACTCACAGAGATCCACTTGCCTCTGCCTCCCGAGGGCTGGGATTAAAGGTAGGAGCCATCCCACCTGGCTTATTTCCTAAAATTTTATTTTTATGTGTACAAGTATTTTGCCTGCATGTATGTAAGTGTACCACATGCATGCCTGGTTGTCCGTGGAGGCCGGATCAGGGTGTTGGATCCCTGGAACTGAAGTTACAGTGGACGTTATCTGCCATGTGGGTGCTGGGAACTGAATGCAGATCCTCCGCAAGAGCAGCAAGCGCTCTTAACTGCTGAGCCATCCCTCTAGTCAGCCCCAACCCCCACTTCAAAAAAAAAATTAGATCTTCTTCCTCTTCCTTCTCCTCCTCTTCCATTTCTTCCATAATTTCTTTATTACTTCACATATAAAGATTATATACATATTAGGGAATCCCTTAAAATTCAACTCTTCAGCTAGGCATGGTGGCCCATGCCTTTAATCCCAGCACTTTGGAGGGAGAGGTAGGTGGATCTCTGTGACTTTAAGGCCAGACTGGTCTATATAGCGAGTTCCAGCCAAATGGGGCTACAGGGAGACCCTGTTACAAACAAACAAACAATTCAACTCTTCAGTATAAAACATCTGGTACTTATTTGCATAAATTTTTGTTTTGTTTTATTTTTATTGTTTGAAACATGGTCTTGGGTAGTGCAGGCTGGCCTCACTCCATGAAGCCAGGGATGACATTTAAATTCCTAATCCTCCTGCCTTCCCTTCCCAATTGTTGGGATTATAGCCCTGCACTACCAGGTCCAGCTTAACCTTATATGCTAATCAAAACCTGGTTTTCATTGTCTTTTAATTAAATTTTTTTAATTTTTAAATATTTATTTATTATTCTTTATGTGTATGAATATACTGTCTGCATGTAGGTTGGTGCACCTGTGTCGTGCAATGCCTCGGAGGTCAGAAGAGGGCATTGGATTCCCCTGGACCTGGAGTTAAAGATGGTTCTTAGCCACCATGTGGGTGCTGGGAATCGAACCCAGGTCCTCTGCAAGAGCAGTGGGCGCTCTTAACCACTGAGCCATCTCTCCAGCCCTTTAATTTTTTTTTTTATGTGTATGAGTGTTTTGCCTGCATGTATGTAAGTGTGCCTATGTCATGCAGTGCCTGCACAGGCCAGAAGAGGGCATTGGATCCTCTGGAACTGGAGTTAAGGATGGTTGTTAGCTGCCAGGAGGGTGCTGGGAACCAAACCTCCATTCTCTGAAAGAGCAGCCAGTGCTCTTTACCACTGATCCATCACTCCAGCCCTCAAAAAGTGTTTTAAACACCTGAAAGCCCTATTATGAACATAAACTATGGTAATAAAAAAAATGGACATTTGGAGCTCAGCTGGCCCTGCCTGCGGAGATGCCTTTGCTACCATCATTGCTGCAGACCTTCTTTATGAGCATGAGCCTAGACTCGGGCCTGCTGGTCTGAGCTCTTCATGTCTGGAGGCTGGCTTCCTGCAGTCTCCTGGGCTTTGCCCCCTTCCCATTCCCCACAAACTTGGTGCAGAGAAAGCCTGGCAGAACTATAGAGGATAAGATGGTTCATTTTACCAAGAAGATAGACAAGAGTGAGCAGAACAGAACCCTGCTGAAGCATTGGGTTTGCTGAAAGAGCTAAAAATTATTCTCTCTAGCCTGGAATTATTACATTCAGAATGTCCGTTAATACTGTGTGCAAGCAGAGTACAGATGAAGAAACTACATCTTCAGCAAAGCTCTTATCAAATCCTGGAAAAATGTTATTGGGTGAACTGATAAAAAAAAAAGGGTGGGGGTGGGGGTGGGGGATGGGGCAAAGGTCTGTGGTTTCTCTGCAGAAGAGCCTTGAAGCAAGAGATAAAAAGTAGTTCCTGTGACAGGATAAGATAGAGGCTGAGGATGTAGCTCAGTTGGTAGGGTGTTTGCGTAGCCTGCAGTGGGTTTGCTCCCCAGCACTGCATAAACCGGGCATGGTGGGATACTCCTGTAATCCCAGCACTCAGGAGGTAGAGGCAGAAGGATCAGGAGTTCAAGGTCAATTTCTTTTTAAATTTTTATTTATTTATTATTTTATATGTGTATGAATGTACTGTCTTCGTGTACGTTTGAGCACCTGTGTCGTGCAATGCCACAGAGGTCAGAAGAGGGCTCTGGAGTTAAAGACAGTTCTTAGCCTCCATGTGGGGGCTGGGAATCGAACCCGGGTCCTCTGCAAAAGCAGTCGGTGCTCTTAACCACTGTAACCGCTAGGCCATCTCTCCAGCCCGCACAATCTCTATACTCTCTACTACACAGCAAGTCTGAGCCATCCTGGGCTACTGGCATGAAAACCACGTCAAAAACGGAAGAAGAAGGGGAAGGGGAAAGAAAGGAAAGGAAAATAAGAGGAAGGGGAAGATGGGGGAAGGTTAAGGAAGGAAAGAAGGAAAAAACAAAAGAAGATAGATACAAGTGCTGCAGATACTAGTGTCTGTTTTTGGGGTGTCAAGTGCTGCAGATACTAGTGTCTGTTCTTGGGGTGTCAAGTGCTACAGATACTAGTTGTTCTTGGGGTGTCAAGTGCTTCTGATTTCATGTGCCTTAAAGAGTAGGGAGATGTTGCTGCTCTAAATAGAGGGTTGTGTTGCTGTTGTAGCTGATGATGAGGAAGAACCAGAACCCCCGAGGAAGATATATAGCAAGAATTAAGGGATGTAAACATGAAGTATAAAAACAGATATCAGATCCTGAAGACACAAAGACTCCAAAGGCAGGGAGATGGCTCACGGTCAAGTGCTTGCTACACAAGCACGATGGCCTGAGTTCAGATCGACAGCACTCCTAGAGAAACCGGCAAAGTAGTATTAGTGTAGGCCTAGAATCTTAGCACTGGAGAGATAGAGACAGAGACAGAGAGATCCTGGGGTGTTGCTGCTCAGCCAGTCTACTGTGGTTGGCAAGGTCAAATGTCAGTGAGACACCTCATCCCATAAGTGAGGTGGAGATTTGACCTCAATGCACACATGCACACAGGCACTTGCACTACACACACATGGGCACATAAACCAACATACACACAGATGTAAAGAATCCAAATGTCAGAGAAAATTCACTGTGTGGGAAGATTCCTCCTGAGGTTACTGCTAGCACAACAGCAGAGGAAATGATTAGGAATGAGCTGAAAGATGTGGGAAGGTGACCAAAGCAGCCATCTGGGATGGTTAATCTTCATTGTTAACCTGGCTGGACTCAGAGGCAGCTAGGAAATGTGAGGGACATGTCTCTGTGTACCTGTGAGGGGCTTCTGGAGGAAGTTAACTGAAGAGGAAAGATAGCTCTCGTTTTTTTTTTTTTTTGTGTTTTCCGCCACAGCGTTTTTGTCAGACAGTAGCCCAGCTTAACCCAGGACGACCCATGTGGAAACCATCACAGAAATCACACCACTGTAACGCATGTTTAGGTTCAAATGCAGAGAGAGTTTTATTGCAAAATGTCTGGTTATATATAAAGCAGTTGTAACTCAATTCTCAGGGACAGAATCCTAAACCTTTTTGTCATACACCCCACCCCATGGGTGTTGGCCAAGGATTTCCCATTGGCTTTAGAATGCTACCAATCTTAGTTTCCCCAGTCACCCTTTTATTTAATTTAATTTTTTTATTTTTCTGAGAGACAGGGGAGCCCATGGGTGAGGCTAACAACCCAAAGGAACCTGAGTTTTATTGAATAGCCAGCTGCTCAAGCCTGGTTTGATTGCTAGGCAAGTGGGGGCAGGTCAGACCGTAAACTTTATTTTCACACTAAGCCCAATTAATATCCCAAAATCCAACAACCTGGAAGTGAACCAATTATAAGCATAAGCATGAATGTAATAACATTCATGTAAAACCAATTAGCAAGTATCTATGTCCAAATTTTGAAAAACCCAAGGGTTCCCATAGTAAATTGGAGAAGCTTGTATGCCACAAGCAGAATTGTGATCAAATGAGAAGTCCAGTCTATATTGCTGTTAGTCTCACATCCAACACCCAATCTCTCCGCAGCCTTACATTCTCTCTAACCACTCACTGGTNACAAGCACTGCTCTTGCAGAAGACTCTAAGTTCAGTGTCCACCACTCGAGTCAGACAGCTCACGAACGGCCTGGAACTGCAGCTCCAGTGGATTTGACTCCCTTTCGTAGACTCCACAGGCACCTTGCACCAACTGCACACCACATCAGACACACACACACACATGTGTGTGTGCATGCACAGCACACACACAACTGCACACTATAAACATGTACATATAGTAAAGCAGAGAAACACACACAAATGGTTAGTGGTGAGTTGAATGAATTTTACCTCAACTAAAATAATACATGGAGCTAGAGCAGTTAGAAGCAGACGTGCTCCCAGTGTCTAACATAGTGGATAACAACAGTTCTTAACTCTAGTTCCAAGTGATTTGACACCTTCTTCATGCCCTCGCAAGGTCACTGATCATGTACACAGATAGCGTTACACACAATTCAGGAAGACACTCATGCACATAAAATAAAATGAAGAATTTAAATTAAAAAGTAAAGATAATAGAAACTTTCCTTTTGGTTACATTTACTATGACCTAACTGTCCTGAAATGCATGACAAGAATGGTAATATAGGGGCTGGAGAGACGGCTCAGTAGGTAGAACACTAGACTGCTCTTAGTGGAGGAACCGGGTTGTGATTCCCAGCACTCCACTGGGAGTGGTAAACTGACTGGAACTCTTGTAGTTCCGGGGTCATTGCTTTCTGCTCTGGGTGGCAATATGAGACACTTACATGTGATGTACACTCATACACAGAAAAACAAAAAAAAAAATATTATTTCGAGTCCTTGTGTTCTGAGATGAGAGGTACTTATCCTGATGCCCCAAGCTGCACCAGCGGTCTGGACGCTTGAAGGCTAATCACACAGAGATTGGATCAAGAACCATGCCTCCTTCCTCCAGAGTCTGCTCGGGATTAAAGGATGCGACTTCAGTACATAAAGCTATAACATGGATATTATTTAAAAATATTTGAATGGTAATTAATATAACTTTATGACCTAGAATAATCTAGACATCACTAAATTGAAGACTTAAGGACCCAGTGGTAGAACATATGCTTTGCATTTGGATTCCCTGCTCGCCCCCCATAAAATTGGGGTCTAGGTTGTAGCTATAGATTCGGGCTCTGAGCTCCCGAGGCCTGGAGCTGCCATGCTGTTGTGGGTGTGGAAGACAGGTTACCTGGGGACTGGCCATGGAATCTGCGAGTTTGCTGTGGATGGAGCTTTGAGAATTCTTTTCTCAAAGGCTGGCAGTTATCAGTGGGGCCGTCTCCTTGAGTCAACATTTGCCTGCTGCTTGGTATTCAGTGTAATCTAGTATATCTCCATCATCCCTGGGTGACCCTTTAAACCCCACTACGCTCTATAAGTACAACAAATGCCCAAGGTAATTATTAACTAAAACTTGGTTGTAGTTAGCTCTGGCATGTTCCTCAAAGTCAAAATGTTAAAGAGGCTTGGTCCTCTGAGTAGACCTATTGAGGCAGGAGCAGTGGACGAGCTAAGACGGCGGAGCAGTGGGAAGTTTTCAAGAGATTTTGTTGTTTAACATGATATATATATATATATATAGTATATTATTATATATGTTTAATATATCTATCCAGGCGGTGTGATGCATGCCTTATCCCAGCACTTGGGAGGCAGAGGCAGGTTACATCTCTGTGAGTTCAAGGCCAGCTGGGGCTACAAAGGAGAACTGTCTCAAAAAGAGAAGACCGAGAAGAGGATGTCAAATCCCTGGAACTGGGTTTAAGGTATAGGTGTTATGCATGCCATATAGATGCTGGGAACTAAATTGGGTCTCTGTGAGAGCAGTAGGTGCTCTTAACTGCTGAGCTATCTCTTTAGTTCCATAATTTTTTTTTAAAGTTTCATTTACTCGAAGGGCTTACTCTTAAAGCCCAACATTTTGGGGAGACGAGGAGGGAGATTCCCATGTTCAAGGCTACTTGAACTACATAGTAAGTACCATACCAGCACCTGATGATATAGCAAGACCCTGTTTCATAAAAACAAACAAACCCCAAAAAATGGGTTTAAGAGCACTGGTTGCTGCTTACAGAAAGACCCAGGTTTGATTCCCAGCACCCCACATGGCAGAAGCTAACAACAACCAATGGAGTAACGTAGTTCCAGGAGATGTGAACACAATCTTCTGACCTCCACGGCATTGCACGACACAAGGACTTACATATTAATCAACAAAACACTATCTAAAATAAAAATAAATAAAGCATCTTTATTTATTTATTTTTTAATTTATTTTGGTCTTTTGGAGACAGGGTCTGTCTGAAGCCCCTGCTCTCCTCGGACTCACTATGTAGACAGCGCTGGCTCTGAACTCACAGAGATCCATCTGCCTCTGGCTTGAAGTGCTGGGATTAAAGGCGTGACCACAATGCTTGGTTATTTTATTTTATTTTGAAATTAGGTAGGTCTCCTTGTAGCCCCAGCTGGCCTGGAACTGGATGTGTAGACTAGGCTGGCCCTTGATTTCACAAAGAAGCCACGTATGTCTGTAATCCTTAGTGCTAGAATTAGGATGTGTCACCACACCTGATAGACAAATAGCTTTTCAAAAGCACATTGTTTTTCCATCTTGATTTGTGTATTTTGTCTTTGGAGGGTATGGAACCCAGGCTTTTTAGTATGATTTGTACCTCAAGTGCCTAGAACCTGGTCTCTAATAACCTGCCCCAACTTATACACATGGGGGCTCCTCAGAGAATAGCTGATTCCATGCAGGAGTACAAGAAAGATCCAAGCACTTCTGCTAGCTGATAATGATGTTGATGGTAGGGTTAAAAACAGACAGAAAAAAAAAATTTTTTTTTTTTTTTATTTTCATTTATGTGTATGACTGTATTGTATGTACATGCACCTGTGTTGTGCAATGCCCATGGAGGTCAGAAGAGGGCATCAGATCCCCTGGAACTGGAGTCATGGTTGTGTTGTTGATGCCAAGAACCAGTGTTCTTAATTGCTGAGCCATCTCTCTTTTGCCCCTCCCATCCAAGTTTTGACCACCAAACTATCATAATGAAAATATTTATGAAAATCTGGAGCCGGGCATGGTGGGACACGCCTTATAATCCTAGCCTTGGGAGGCAGAGGCAGGCGGATCTTTGTGAGTTCAAGGCCAGCCTGGTCTACAGAGTGAGTTTCCAGGACACTGGGGCACAGGGAAACCCTGTCTTTGAAAGACCAAAAAAACCCCAAAAAACTGGAGTCTGTAATGACAATACATATGCGTTCTATCCGAAATAAGCACACACACGTGAGTGCTTCCAGATCCCATTGCTCAGTGTGACTTACCTGTACTGGTCAGCTTTCCATTACTGTAAAATATCTGTTTTGCATGCTAGTCAACAGCCCTGCTGCTGAGCTGCAGGTTTTAAGTTGTTGGTGATGTGTCCTCAAAGGGGATTCGGGGACCCTGGTGTCTTTCTGGTTTCACGTCCTAAGCCATGAGGAGAGAGGCCCTCTTCTGCCATGTGTAGCTGCCAGAATATGCCCCTTCCACATAGGCTGGAGGCCATGGGAAGTCGATCATGGTTGAAACCTCAAAACAACTGACTCCAATAAGCCTTTCCTCTTCATAAGCTGACTTATGACAAGTATCTTTTACAGTAACCAGAAAGCTGAACAACAGTTGTAAGTACCTTATTTGAACAATGGGGTTTGGGCAACTCATGTACATATGCCTCTTTTCACTGGAATACATATCCATCATCATTAGAGACTCAAGCTTTTCATAAGTGCATTCTTTTTGATGGTCAAAGCTTTTTTCTTTTTTTTTTTTTTTTTTAGGCCATGTCCTATTTTTCTTTTACTATTACCTTTAACATTGTTAGAGGCCAATATGCTCCTGGTACCAGCTAGCAGATTTATTTTGATTTTTCTTGTGCTCCTGTATGGAATCAACTGCTCTCCAAGGAGGCCTGGTGTCTTTAAGTGGTATAGACGATTAAAGATCAGTATCTGGGCACTTGAGGTGTAGATCACATTATCCACAGGAGAGAAGGCAGAGTTAGCCCTGCTGGTCTACTCCAGTGAGAACTGACAAATGAGTTCATGCTGTTGTGTCCACTTAAACTCCAGCTCCACTAAATCCTTCAGAAAAAAAAAATCTTTCAGTTAAGAGCTTTGCATTTTGTTCACCCTCCTTGCTTTTGAGGAGACTCTGAGGATCAACCCTAGGGAGCACTAGGGATCAAACCTAGGGAGCATTGGGGATCAACCTTAGGGCCTTGTGTGTGCTAGAAACTGCTTCTACCACTGAGCACACCCCACCCCTCCCACTCTGAGCTACCATTTTTCTACTTTTATTTCCTCCTTTGTTTTGTTTGGGTTTGTTTGGTTTGGTCTTTTTTGAGAGCAGGGTCTCCCGTGTAGCCAGACTGTCCTGGTACTCTCACTATGTATGACCCAGGCTAGCCTTGAACTCACAGAGATCCACTTGCTCCTGCTCCCGAGGGCTGGGATTAAAGGTAGGAGCGCATCCCACCGGCTATTTTTCCTAAAATTTTTATTTTATGTTACAAGTAATTTGGCCTGCATGTATGTAAGTTGTACAAATGCATTGCCTGTGCCAGGAGGCGACAGAGGTGATGATACCCTGGAACTGAGTTAAGTGAGTTTATCCTGCCATGTGGTGCTGGGAACTGAATG
Source organism: Rhizomys pruinosus (assembly GCA_009823505.1). Lineage (NCBI taxonomy): Eukaryota > Metazoa > Chordata > Mammalia > Rodentia > Spalacidae > Rhizomys > Rhizomys pruinosus. Next base: position 35,395 of record VZQC01012819.1, read on the forward strand.
CAGGTCTTCCGCAAGAGAGAAGCGCTCTTAACCTGCTGAGCATCCATCCTCTAGAGCCCCAACCCCACTTCAAAAAAAAATTAGATCTTTCTTCCTCATTCCTTTCTTCTCCTCCTCTTTCCATTTCTTCCAAATTTCTTTATACTTCACATATAAAGATTATATACATATTAGGGAATCCCTTAAAATTCAACTCTTCAGCTAGGCATGGTGGCCCATGCCTTTAATCCTGCACTTTGGGAGGCAGAGGTAGGGGATTCTGTGACTTATAAGCCAGACTGGTCTATATAGCGAGTTCCAGCAAATGGGGCTACAGGGAGACCCTGTTACAAACAAACAAACAATTCAACTCTTCGTATAACATCTGGTACTTATTTGCAATAAATTTTTGTTTTGTTTTTATTTTTATTGTTTGAAACATGGTCTTGGGTAGTGCAGGGCTGGCCTCACTCCATGAAAGCCAGGGATGCATTTAAATTCCTAATCCTCCTGCCTTCCCTTCCCATTGTTGGGATTATAGCCCTGCATACTACCAGGTCAGCTTAACTTATATCTGAATCAAACCCTGGTTTTCATGTCTTTTAATTAAATTTTTTTAATTTTTAAAATATTTATTTATTATTCTTTATGTGTATGAATATATCTGTTCTGCATGTTTAGGTTGGTGCACCTGTGTCGTGCAATGCCTTGGAGGTCAGAAGAGGGCATTGGATTCCCTGGACCTGGAGTTAAAGATGGTTCTTAGCCACCATGTGGTGCTGGGAATCGAACCAGGTCCTCTGCAAGAGCAGTGGGCGCTCTTAACCACTGAGCCATCTCTCCAGCCCTTTAATTTTTTTTTTTTATGTGTATGAGTGTTTTGCCTGCATGTATGTAAGTGTGCCTATGTCCATGCAGTGCCTGCACAGGCCAGAAGAGGCATTGGATCCTCTGGAACTGGAGTTAAAGATGGTTGTTAGCTGCCAGAAGGGTGCTGGGAACCAAACCTCCGTTCTCATGAAAGAGCAGCCAGGTCTTTAACATTGATCCATCACTCAGCCCTCAAAAAAGTGTTTTAAACAACCTGAAAGCCCTATTATGAACATAAATCACGGTAATAAAAAAAAATGGACATTTGGAGCTCAGCTGGCACTGCCTGAGGAGACTCCTTTGCTACCATCGTTGCTGCAGACCTTCTTTATGAGCATGAGCCTAGACTCGGGCCTGCTGGGCTGAGCTCTTCATGTCTGGAGGCTGGCTTCCTGCAGTCTCCTGGGCTTTGCCCACTTCCCATTCCCCGCAAGCTTGGTGCAGAGAAAGCCTGGCAGAACTATAGAGGATGAGATGGTTCATCTTACCAAGAAGATAGACCAGAGTGAGCAGAACAGAACCCTGCTGAAGCATTGGGTTTGCTGAAAGAGCTAAAAAATATTCCCTCTAGCCTGGAATTATTACAGTAGGAATGTCAGTTAATACCGTGTGCAAGCAGAGTACAGATGAAGACACGACTTCAGCAAAGCTCTTATGAAATCCTGGAAAAATGTTATTGGGTGAACTGATAAAGTCCCCGAAGATAAAAAAAAAAAAAGGGGTGGGGGTGGGGGTGGGGGATGGGGCAAAGGTCTGTGGTTTCACTGCAGAATAGCCTTGAAGCAAGAGATAAAAGTAGTTCCTGTGACAGGATAAGATAGAGGCTGAGGATGTAGCTCAGTTGGTAGGGTGTTTGCATAGCATGCAGTGGGTTTTGCTTCCCCACTGCACAAACCGCGGGCATGGTGGTATACTCCTGTAATCCAGCACTCAGGATGGTAGAGTGGCAGAAGGATCAGGAGTTCAAGGTCAATTTCCTTTTTTTTTATTTTATTTATTTTATTATTTTATATGTGTATGAATGTACTAGTTCTTGAATGTGGTTGCGCACACTGCACGTACGTCCCGTGCAATGCCGAGCGGAGGTCAGAAGAGGGCATCGGATTCCCCTGGAACTGGAGTTAAAGACGGTGGTTCTTAGCCTCCATGTGGGTGCTGGGAATCAAACACGGGTCTCTGCAAGAGCAGTTGGCGCTCTTAACCGCTAGGCCATCTCTCCAGCCCCAAGGTCAACTTCTACTACACAGCAAGTCTGAGGCCATCCTGGGCTACTGGCATGAAAACCACGTCAAAACAAAGGAAGGAAGGGGAAGGGGAAGAGAAAGGGAAAGAGGAAGGAAAATAAGAGGAAGGGGAAGATGGGGAAGGGGAAGGAAGGAAAGAAGAAGAAAGAAACAAAAGAAGATAGATACAAGTGCTGCAGATACTAGTGTCTGTTTTTGGGGTGTCAAGTGCTGCAGATACTAGTGTCTGTTCTTGGGGTGTCAAGTGCTACAGATACTAGTTGTTCTTGGGGTGTCAAGTGCTTCTGATTTCATGTGCCTTAAAGAGTAGGGAGATGTTGCTGCTCTAAATAGAGGGTTGTGTTGCTGTTGTAGCTGATGATGAGGAAGAACCAGAACCCCCGAGGAAGATATATAGCAAGAATTAAGGGATGTAAACATGAAGTATAAAAACAGATATCAGATCCTGAAGACACAAAGACTCCAAAGGCAGGGGAGATGGCTCACGGTCAAGTGCTTGCTACACAAGCACGATGGCCTGAGTTCAGATCGACAGCACTCCTAGAGAAACCGGCACAGTAGTAGTAGTGTATGCCTAGAATCTTAGCACTGGAGAGATAGAGACAGAGACAGAGAGATCCCTGGGGTTTGCTGCTCAGCCAGTCTACGTGAGTTGGCAAGGTCAAATGTCAGTGAGACACCTCATCCCATAAAGTGAGGTGGAGATTTGACCTCAATGCACACATGCACACAGGCACGTGCACTACACACACATGGGCACATAAACCAACATACACACAGATGTAAAGAATCCAAATGTCAGAGAAAATTCACTGTGTGGGAAGATTCCTCCTGAGGTACTGCTAGCACAACAGCAGAGGAAATGATTAGGAATGAGCTGAAAGATGTGGGAAGGTGACCAAAGCAGCCATCTGGGATGGTTAATCTTCATTGTTAACCTGGCTGGACTCAGAGGCAGCTAGGAAATGTGAGGGACATGTCTCTGTGTACCTGTGAGGGGCTTCTGGAGGAAGTTAACTGAAGAGGAAAGATAGCTCTCTTTTTTTTTTTTTGTGGGTTCGCCACCGAGGTTTGTGTCAGGGCCCACTTAATCCCAGGACGACCCATGTGGAAATCACTCACAGGAAAGCACACCATGTGAACGCATGTTGAGGTTCAAATGCAGAGAGAGTTTTATTGCAAAATGTCTGTTTATATAGCAGTTGTAACTCAATTCTCAGGGACGAATCCTAAACCTTTTTGTCACTACACCCCACCCCATGGGTGTGGCCAAGGAGGTCCCATTGGCTTAGAATGCTACCCATCTTAAGTTTTCCCAGTCACCCTTTTAATTTAATTTAATTTTTTATTTTTCTGAGAGACAGGGGAGCCCATGGGTGAGGCTAACAACCCAAAGGAACCTGAGTTTTGAATAGCCAGCTGCTCAAGCCTGTTTTGATTGCTAGGCAGTGGGGGGCAGGTCAGACCTGAAACTTTATTTTCACACTAAGGCCAATTAATATCCCAAAATCCAACCATGAAGTGAACCAATTATTAAGCATAAGCAATGAATGTAAATAACATTCATGTAAAACCAATTAGCAAGTATCTATGTCCAAATTTTGAAACAACCCAAGGTTCCCATAGTCCAATTGGAGAAGCTTGTATGCACAAGCATGTTGATCAAATGAGAGTCCAGTCTATATTGCTGTAGTCTCACGATCACCCCAATCTCTCCGCAGCCCTTACATTCTACCACTGAGTAAGTTGGGAAGCCCCACGGGAAAAGGATGGAGATAAAGAAGTGAACACTGGTGTCCAAGCTCCATTCTCCTAGAGAGAGTGTGTCTGCTGCCGCCCATCACTATAGGGCATCAGATTCCAGCTTCTGAAGTCTTTCAACCTGCACTTAACACTAGGGTTTCAATGCTAGACTCGCCTTCAGTGTTAGCCTGGAGTCCTGAGGCATCCAGCTTGTAAAACTGAGCAGCTACTGAGTTCTCAGTCTCTCCGGCAGGCAGGCATTGTTGGACTCCCCAACCCTTACTGTGTAAGACAATCTAACAAAGCCACTGTTACATATTACATATAATAGAATGTATGCACATGTGTGTGTGTGCACTGTTCCTCTAGAGAATCCCGACTACCACAGCATCAGATAGCCAGATCTCATACTGAAGTTGTTCAAAATAGGCCAATGTAAGAAAGTAAAAATCCACAGCGTTGATGAAATGATGACATTTGTGCCAGGTGTGGTGGTGCACGCCTTTAATCCTAGCACTTGGGAGGCAGAGGCAGGTGGATCTCCATGAGTTCAAGGCCAGCCTGGTCTACAGAGTGAGTTCCAGGACAGCTGGGGCTACAGGGAGACCGAAAAAAAAAAAAAAATTAAGTATCTGTTATGTATCCATGACACTTGATTTGTCTGCTTCGCACTTATTAGGTACCAGCTGTATACTGGTGACATTTATGAAGCGCCTTCTGTGTGCTGGTGGCAAACGTTCATTAAGCCCTTTCTGTGCTTGCATGNGATGTCATTTGTTGTCTGTGCTGAATGCAGAAATTGATGGAAGTTTGGTTGAGTTGTAAGAATTGACAACGGAGGAATTGGAATCAGAAGATGGGTTTTGTAATTAGCTTTAAAACTAAACAAGGGGTTTTCTTAGCAGTCAGAATTTTTTAAAAATAATTTCTATTTATTTGTTTATTTATTTATTTATTTATTTATTTATTTATTTATTTTTGTATGTGTAGGAATGTACTGTCTGCATGCAGGTTTGTGCACCCGTGTCGTGCAATGCTGCGGAGGTCAGAAGAGGGTGTCGGATTCCCCTGGAACTGGAGTTCTCCTGGAATTGGAGTTTCAGACGGTTCTCGGCCGCCATGTGGGTGCTCTTAACCGCTAGGCCATCTCTCCAGCCCAGCGGTCAGAATTTTAAAGCAACTACATCCCATGGGCAAGTCTTTGTTTTCTTGTTTGCATGTTTGTATACTCCTTATCGAATTTTTGTGCATTTCATACAAAACATCTTAATAATGTTTTGTTTGTTTGTTTGTTTGTTTTGGTCTTTTCGAGACAGGGTCTCCCTGTAGTCCTAGCTGTCCTGGAACTCACTCTGTAGACCAGGCTGGCCTTGAACTCACAAGATCTGCCTGCCTCTGCCTCCCATGTGCTAGGATTAAAGGTGTGCAGCACCACTCCTGGCTAATAATCTTTTTTTTTTTAAAGGCATGCACCACCACGCCTGGCTTAAAGATTCCCAGCTGCCATGTGGGTGCTGGGAATTGAACCCAGGTCCTCTGTAAGAGCAGTCAGTGCTCTTAACCACTGAGCCATCTCTCCAGCCCCAAAACATCTTAATAACATTTTAAAAATATTTAATTTTTAATATATATGTATGAGTATATTACCTGCATGTATGTGAGTGCACCTGTGTCGTGCAATGCCACAGAGATCAGAAGACAGTGTCAGATTCCCCTGGAACTGGAGTTAAGAATGGTTCTGCTGGGCATGGTGGCACATGCCTTTAATCCTAGCACTTTGGAGGCAGAGGCAGGTGGATCTCTGTGAGTTCAAGGCCAGCCTGGTCTACAGAGTGAGCCCCAGGCCAGTTGGGACTAAAGGGAGACCCTGTCTCAAAAACAACCCCCCCCAAAAGAATGGTTCTTAGCTGCCATGTGGGTGCTAGGAATCAAACTCAGTTCCTCTGCAAGAGCAGTCAGTGCTCTAAACTGCTGAGCCTTCTATTTAGCCCTCTTAATCATTTAAAAAAATATTTATTTATTATTTATTTATTTATTATTTTTTATGTGTATGAGTGTACTGTCTGGATGTAGGTTGGTGCACCCGTGTTGTGCAATGCCGTGGAAGTCAGAAGAGGGCGTTGGATTCCCCTGGAACTGGAGTTAAAGACGGTTCTTAGCCACCACATGGGGGCTGGGAATCAAACCCAGGTCCTCTGCAAGAGCAGTTGGTGCTCTTAACTGCTGAGCCATCTCTCTAGCCCTCTTAAGCATCTTATTTATTTATTTATTTATTTATTTATTATTATTATTATTATTATTATTATTATTATTTTTGTCTTTTTGAGACAGGGTCTCCCTTTAGTCCCAGCTGGCCTGGAGATCACAGAGATCTGCCTGCCTCTGCCTCCCAAGTGCTAGGATTAAAGGCGTGCACCACCAAGCCTGGCTATCATCTTTTTAAAAAATATTTTTATTTTATGTGTGTGAGTGTAACACCTGCATGTTAGGTAGGTGCACCTGTGGCATGCAATGCCTTAATCATCTTTATATATCTTCCCTCCCCTGAACCCTGCCATATCCCCTACCACTGGATTTCATGCATTCTGTCATAAATGTTAAGGCCTATTGGGTCAAGTTTGTGTACCCAGATGTCCCTCAGAGCAAGTTCATCCATTGGAATCTAGTCAGCCTATGTAAAGTTTCTTCGTCAAGGATCCCTCACCCAGCAGTGATCAGCTGCCTATAGTACTTAGGCTAAGGTTGGGGTCTGCTGCCCATTTCGTACTACGCACACAGAAGGCCACAAATGGCCAAAGTCTAAAGAATAAGAGACTACAGAGATCATGTCCCTGGACAGGACTCCTATATTAAACCTCACCCACCCATGGCTCAGGGACCATTATGGAAGAGGGGGTGGAAAGACAGTAAGAGCCGGGGCTGGAGAGACGGCTCAGCGGTTAAGAGCGCTGACTGTTCTTGCAGAGGACCTGGGTTCGATTCCCAGCACCCACATGGCAGCTGAGAACCGTCTTTAACTCCAGTTCCAGGGGAATCTGATGCCTTCTTCTGACCTCCACAGCATTGCATGACACGGGTGCACAAACCTACATGCAGACAGTACACTCATACACATAAACTAATAAATAAAAGAAAAGAAACAAAACATGTCTTTAAAAAAATGCCTATATTAAAAAAAAAGTCAGTAAGAGCCAAGGTTGCACATGATCATAAGGAGCCGGTCTTTCAGGCCTCTGGGACCTGCTTATGTGAACTACAGCAGTGGTGTCAGCATGCACAAGAACCATGCAAATTCAATCGATCTTTGTTTTTTGGTCTTTTTGAGATAGGCTCTCCCTGCAGCCCTAGCTGTCCTAGAACTCACTATGTAGACCAGGCTGGTCTCAAACTCACAGAAATCCACCTGCCTCTGCTGGAATTAAAGGCGTGCACCACCGCACCCAGCCAGTCTTTGTTTTTAACCTAACATATTTTCCTTAAATACCTTCTAAAGTTTCAGATCATCAGGAAGATCATAGCATAATTCTATAGCATCTGTTTCAAAACATCTATTTTTTAAATTAATTTTTTTTTTTTTGAGACAGGGTCTTCCTATAGCCCCATCTAGCCTGGAAGTTGCTATGTAGATCAAATTGGCTCTGATTGCCCAGAGATCCACCTGCCTCTTATTCCTGAGTGCTGGGATTAAAGGTGTATCGCACCATGCCCAGTTTTCTCTCTTTTTTTTTTTTTTTGTCTTTTTGAGACAGGGTCTCCCTGTAGTCCCAGCTGTCTGGGGAACTCAATCTGAGACCCAGGTCTGGTCCCTTGAACTCACATAAAGATCCGCCTGCCTCTGCCTCCCAAGGCTAGGATAAAAGCGTGCATGCCCCCACTGCCTGCGCCTATCCTCTTCTTTAAAGAGGTATAAAGTTTATTTTTGAGCAAGGAGATGGAACGAGTTAAAGAGACGTCCTGACCCCGGTACACGAAAAGAAGTCCAGGATGCTCGTTCCTCTCTGTTCACTGCTGCATGCAACGTTAGTGTGCCTCTGTTGGTTCTGTCCCCGCAATATGAATATGCCTTCTCTCCCATCCCACAGGGCATGCCCTCTAGCCCAGGTGGTTCTTCAACTCGACACTCTCTCCTGCGGCAGCCGGTCCAAGGCGGGGAGCAACAGCAATGACTACTCGGACTCTGGCATCATGAGTCAGCCCATAGGTTTGGGGATTGTTTCACGGTGGTGTTCTGATTTCATCATTTTTAGCTAAGAGTTTATTTGAGTAACGTATACAGGGTGTGCAATGGTACGTTTGGGTCCTAGTCTGACCTAACTGTCATATCAGCATGTAAGGGTACTTGGAGGCGTTACGTCGTTCACTGCCCACTTCTTTTCCCTCTTACTTTTCATACACGCACTCCTTACCTGTCCACGCGTTTAATTGTGGTTGCCCACTGGAGCTATGGGTTATGGGGTATTATTCCAGATGCCATGAGCAGCATCTATGCTAAAAGAAAAATGATTCCCTAAGTGTACTCCAGCAGCATAACTGCCCACATGCAAGGAGCGGGGCCAAGAGGCTCAGTTGTGTGCTAGGTCTTGTGTATGGGAGCCACTGCTGTGATGCTCATGTGTCGCAATAGCTGTGTCATGTCTAAAGAATGAGGGCACTCTCACTAGCAATCCTCCTTTCCTGCTCAGTTACCTTACATTCTTCTTGACCCTATTTTACTTTATGTATTTATTTATTTAGTGCATGATTTTATGCCCTGGACCTGTATTGTAATGTTGCCCCCCCATGTCATGAAGATTGCCCACGAGGGCAGGAAACAAGGAGCGGCCTCAGATCCCCTGGGGAACTTGGAGTTTAGTGAGGGGTGCACTAGAACCACCATTTTGTGGTATCTGGGATTCTTCATACCCCGGTCTTCTGCAAGACTTAAGATAAAACATAAGGTAAAAATATATAAAATTTACTGGCAAGTGGCATGTTACCCTGTGACTGCCACGTTTTTGCCATTCATCAAAGATGTGAGGACAGCAGTTTTTCACAACCCTTACGGTATGGACTGAAGACTTCTGTTCTCTCCACGAATCTTCAAACTCAGTGCCAATGGCTGAGGCCTCCAAGTTGTGGCCAGAGCTACTACTAGGGGTTTCAGCCTCTTCAGAGTATAAAACTGCCATGTTGGGACTACCACGAGGCTGTATCCATGAGAACCAGTACAGGAAGATCAACAGGACCACACGTGCCTTACTGGACTTCATTTGGTGACCATGGGAAGGGAAAACCTCAGTGTGGAGTCAAAGGGCAGAACTGTATGGGTTTGGGCCTGACACGGAGGAGCCGTTCAATCATGACATCTTTCAGCCTAATTAATAAAGAAATCATAAGTGATATAGCTGAAAATCTCTGGATATTATATGTGGTCAGCATATGTGCATCAATTTTGGTAGTGAGTGCGTGATTGAAGGACACCGAACTACACACATTAAGCAGAACAGGACAACATACGAGAAAGTACCATGAGTTAAGAGGGCAACTGAACAGTGAACTTGCGTGCAAAACTGAGTAAAGTGTGCAATAAAATTTATGGGCTAGAAAAGATGAAAGCATGATTTGGCGATCAAGGCGGTGGGGATGGGGGGCAGGGAGGGAGGTCATCGGTTTTAGATAGTTGGTTTGTAATTCTGTATAAAAATGCACAGCGCTTCAATAAAAAATTGGCTTGTAAAATAAAAAATCATAAATATGCAGGTATGGTGGCGGCAGCCTTGAACTCCCATCAGGTGCATCTCTGTGAGTTTCATAGGCTGGAAGCTCCTAGTCTACATAGCAAGTTTCCAGGCCTATGGGGCTACAGGGAGACTTGTCTGCCTAATAAAACGATATATAAGTATTAGTTTTCGATATAGATTAATGAAAAAAATTGAGAATAAAAAATAAACATTTAAAACTAATGAAAATAAAAAAAAGCTTAAAAGGAGACAGATAATTAACTTAGATAACTTTTAGATTACCAACATATGGTACAGTATTCAAATAATACTTGATCAGCGTTATTGCAACTTGTATCATAATATTTGAACTAGTTATGTCAATTGGGTGCATTGTAATTATGTAGATATGCTTGTGAAAATATTACGTTATTGGTTTTCGCATTGTGTAAACTATATACGGTCTTTCGCTTTTTAATTTTTGTTATGTATTTTTATTTTTCTGAGACAAGGCGTGCACGATGTTGAGCTCTGGCTGGCTCGGAACTTGCTCGTATAGACTAAGGTGGGTCTCAATCTTCACAGAGATCACCTGGCCTCGCCTCTCTCTGCCGAGGCGAGTGCTTGATTAATGGCAGTGCCACCAACATCTGGCTTGATATACCATTTATTCATATATATTTATCTAATAACTTATCTATAGATCATAGAGAGAGAGAGAGAGAGAGAGAGAGAGATGTAATTTGTTCAGCATATAGTGTTTATAAAATCAATGGGCTACAATGAACAGTAAAGATGAAATAGTAAAAAAAAAAAAAAATCCCAAACCTCTAAAAAGCAAAGGTTTATGCCTTCCAATGTGGTAATTATCATAACTGTGTATGAAAAATGAAAACATGGCAGAACTTTCTGTTACAAGCTTCTGATCATCTGAGTTGTAGACATTACTCATTATCAATTTACATGCAGCATCTGCTAGGACTGACATTTGATTTTTTTTCCTCCAAGAAAGTATGAGTAGATAAATGACATTTCAGAGCAGATATTAATTGATTGTGGACAGGAAAAGTGTCCAAGATTGGTACTGATAGCCAGGCATAGTTATACCTGTGTGTAATCCTAGCACACAGGAGGGGTAGGCAGGAGGAGTCCAAGTTGAAGGCCAGCCTGGGCTAAAGGGGCTGGAGAGAAGGCTCAGTGCTTAAGGGCACTGGTTGCTCTTGTAGAGGACCCGGGTTTGAATCCCAGGACCCACATGGCAACTAACAGCTATCTGTAACTTCAGTTCTAGGGGATCTGATGCTGTCTTCTGACCTTTGTGGGCATTGCATGACATGGGTGCACTTATATATACTCAGGCAAGACAAACATACACATAAATAAAAATAAGAAAGAAAATCTTTAAAAACACAGAGGAGGGAAAGAGAGGAGGGGGGAGCATAAGTGCACCCCGTGAATAGCACAGTTTAAAAGATCTCAGGTTGGGAGTGCACAGTGGTTAGATCAGGGACTTGCCAGACCACCTGAAGCACAGGTAGGAGCTGGGCGCTTCTGCCAGGCAGATTTTAGGATAGATCTAATCCTGGGTTGCTGGTTGATTGATTCGTTGGTTTGTTGGATAGCTAAATCTTTGTCTTGCGAGGCTGGCGATTAAAGGTGGGCCTGTTAAATCCTTGTCTGATGTGGCTGTCGGGGCGGAGTTGCCCTTGTAGCTGGTATTAAGAGTGGGCCTGTTGCCACTGTGAGACTTGAGTGCACAGTGGTTAGATCAGGGACTTGCCAGGACCACCTGAAGCACAGAGCCTGCCCCCCGCCCCCTGCAACTGGAATTGCTGAGAGAGTGTTCAAGTGGATTTTTTGGAGAACCTTCAGAACAGAGAGGGAAGAGTGAATTAGACCTCCAATATATAAACAAAATTGAAAGCCTGAATCCTAGACAAGTCAACACTCCATAAACAAGGAGAAAAGAGAAAAGAAAAAGGCATCTGAAGGAGGCAAGCAAAGCAAGCCTTCAATACAGTGAAAAGGCATTTGTGATTTGCATTGGAATACAGGCAAAAAAAGGGAAACCCACATGCCAGGGACACAATGAAGGGACAACATGGGAAAGGTGCAGGATAATTCCACACCAAGCTCTACCAACCCTGTAGCAGATTGCTACAGTGGGATCCCCCTGGGGGTGACCCAAGAAACAGATCTTAGAGGAACAATTGAAGATCTATTCAGAAAAATTAAAGAATATAAAGAACAAGTCAGAGAACTAAGGAGAGAGAAAGAATGAAAAACTCAAGAAGGACCTAGAGGGAGACAATGACAAACTTCGGAAAGAACTAAAGGGAGAGAATGACGAACTCCAGAAAAAACTAGAGGGAGAAAATGACAAACTCTGGAAGGAAGTGGAAAAGGAAGCCAACCAGCAAAGTAAGGAGCACCAAGAAGAGATTGAGAAGCTCCAAAAAGAAGTGGAAATACTAAAGAAATCACAGGATGAAATGAAAAAGGAAATAGAACACTCATTCAATCAAGAGGAAAGGAATGGAACAAGCCTCAGAAATAGAATGGAGGAAGCAGAACAAAGAATATCAGACCTGGAAGATAACACAGAGCAACTAAAAAGCTCAAATAAAGGTTATGAAAAATTTAAAAATACACAAAAGTGGAACAACCAGGAAATATGGGATACTATGAAAAGATCGAACCTCTGCATCATAGAAATAAAAGAAGGAGAAGAATCCCAAGAGAATAGTATTGATCAGATCTTCAACAGAATAATAGATGAAAATGTCCTCAAACTAAAAAAAGACAAACCCATACAAATACAAGAAGCACATAGAACTCCAAGCAGAAAAAAAACTCCCCACACCATATCATAGTTAAAATGCTAGATGCCCAAAACAATGACAAAATTCTGAAAGCCACAAGAGAAAAACAACAAGTCACATATAAGGGGAAACCCATCAGAATTACGACTGACTTCTTGGCACTAACCATGAAAGCAAGAAGAACATGGAGCAAAGCATTCCCAGTGTTAAAGGACTATAGATGCCAACCCAGGTTACTATACCCAGCAAAAATGTCAATTATACTTGAAGGAGAGAGAAAAATCTTCCATGACATAAAGAAGATGAAAGAATACATGTCCAGAAAACCAAGCCTTCAGAAAATACTTGAAGCAATTCAAAGGACAGAAGAGAGGCGCAACCATCCCCAAGCACCTAGAAAGAAAAACTAATAAAAACATAACTGCAGAAGTAGAAATCAAGACTAAAAATGCAAATGGATAATAAGGTGAAAGGAAGCAACATGCATCTTTCAATTATAACCTTAAATATTAATGGACCAATGAAAATCCCAAGAGTTTTTCCAGGCTTGGATAAAGTCCTTAATTTCATTTGGAAAAGCAAAAGACCCTGATAGTGAAAGCAACCCTGAGTGAAAAGACCAATAGGGGGGGGATCTCTATACCAGACTATACTACAGGGCTATAGTCATAAAAACAGCCTGGTACTGGCACAAAAACAGACCTGTTGAGCAACAGAACAAAACTGAAGATCCACACTTGAGCACATATAATTTTAGCTACCTCATATTTGACAAGAGGGCCAAGAAGACCCAGTGGAAGAAAGACAGAATCTTCAGCAAGTGGCAAAACTGGATCACCACTTGTAGAAGAATGAAATTAAATCCCTACCTCACCACCCTTACAAAATCAACTCTGCATGGATCAAGACTTCAACATGAAACCCCAAACTCTGAAGTTGATAGAAGAATAGTTGGCAGCAGACTACAAGAACACAGGCGTAGGAAAAGACTTTCCTAAATCAGACAGCGCAGTTGCGCAAGTATTAATGTTGACAATTGACAAATGGACTCATTAAACTCAAAAGCTTCCATACATCAAAAAAAAATCAAGGAAGTGAAGAGAAATCCCACAGAGTGGGAGGAAAACCTTCACCACAGTACATCTGACAGAGCATTGAAAATATAAACTTGCTCAAAAAACAAACAAGAAAAGAAAACAAATGATCACTCAAAAGATGGAGCAAAGAGCTGAACAGAGACTTCGCAAGTGAGGAATTAGAGATGTCTGAGAAACATCTTAAAAAGTGTTCAACATCACTAATAATTAAGGAAATGCAAATTAAAACCACTTTAAGATATCATCTCACTCCAATAAGACTGGGATCTAGAAAACAAATGATACCAAGTGCTGGAGAGGTTGTGGGGAAAGGGGAATACTCATCCATTGTTGGTGGGAATGTAAACTTGTACAGCCACTATGGAAAGCAGTGTGGAGAACACTTGGGAGACTCAAAATTAGCTTACCACTTGACCTAGTCATACCATTCCTGGGTATATACTCACAAGACTTTTCTTACCACAGAGATACATGCACAGCTATGTTTATTACAGTTCTGCTCACAATAGCAAAAAGCTGGAACCAATCCAAATGCCCCTCAACTGACGAGTGGATAGAGGAAAATGTGGTACATCTACACAATGGATTCTTTGCAGCAGTAAAAAAAGACAAATCATGAACTTTGCAGGTAAATGGATGGAACTGGAAGATATTATGTTAGTGAAAAACAAACAATGAATGTATCCTCATTGTGCATGCTAGCAGCCAATAAACCGGTTGTAAACATTTTTGTTGGGAGTGATGCAATATTGGAGAAAAACAAACAGCACCAACAACAGAAAAGACTGCATCAAAGAACTGACTGAAAGGGTGAATCTGGTGGGGGTNTTAAAGTCCCACAATCAAAAGACTAGATGGGATATTGGATTAGGCAAACAAACACCATCTAATTGCTTGTCTCAAGAAACCCTCTCATCTCAAGGTAGCACCAACTTAAGGTGAAGGGATGAAAAAAACATATCCAAGCAAATGGAGTTCCAAAAAGAAAGCAGTGTTGCTATTTTAATATCAGACAAAATAGATACTTAAGTAAAGAAATCAAAAGAGGACAAAGAGAGCGCATTACTTATCTTTATCAAGGAAACAATTGATCATGAAGAATTCACAATCAGGATATCTATATGCACCAACGCTTGGTGCATCAAAACTTTATAAAGACAATTCTTCAGGACTCAAGGTCACAGTTAACATCCCGTAACATTCATGTAGGGACTTAATATACCCCACTAAGGTCTTTTGAACAGATCAACAGGACAAAGAATTAAACAGCGAGACATCTGAAACTGAATGTTACAATAGCACAAAATGGACCTCACACGAATCTATTGAATATTCCACCCTAAACAAGGAAATACACTTTCTACTCAGACCCCAGGAACATTCTCCTAAATAGGCCACATTTGGGACACAGAAAAAACTCAACAAATACAAAAAGACTGAATAATTCATGCATTCTGACAGACCACAGGCAATAAAGTTCAATATCAAACACAAGGATAGATCCCTACAACCTACAAGAATACAGGGAGACCTAAAAAAAAAAACAAAACCCCTGAATCATGGTCAAGAAAGAGGATAAAGAAAGAATAAAAGCATTCCTGGAACGAATACAATACAACACAACACACAAAAACCTATGGGAACTTTAAAAACAGGCTCATACGGGAGTTACTAGCCCTGAGTGCCTTACATAACAAAAAAAAACACAACACACAAACACAAAACAAACACGCCAACGACAGGACACGTGAAACAGAACTGATCAATACTAGAGAGACAACAAAACACTGAACCCTAAATGCAGCAGACAAGAGAAAATACACCAAAAATCAGAGCAGAGATCAGTGAAATAGAAAAGGAGAACACACCACTCATGAATCCAAAAGTTGGTCTCCGAGAGAATAAAACCAGATGATAGCTAGACCTCTAGCCCAGTTTAACCCCACAAAAGCAAGCATTAGTAACAACTCCACAATCAAGAAATCCATGATGAAGGGGAAAAATACCCACACACAGACAATGAAAAGATCCAGACATCATATGGGAATACTTCAAAACCTATATTCTACTAGATTTCGCGGCCGACACACACACTAGAAGAAAAGATGAATATCTGAAATCTTGGGAATCACCAAAGCTCAAACCAAGAAGAGATTGACAGCTTAAACCGACCCATATATATGAAGAATTGAAGATGTAGTAAGAAACCTCCCAACTAAAAAAAAAAAAAAAACTGAAAAAAAAAAATAACACACAAACATCAAAAGACCTTACAACCATTTATACTCCCAATTGTTTAGAAGGATACAAACAAGGAGGATTTCCCAAGTTCCTTCTATGAAGCCAGCATCACTCTATTAAAAAACCAGGCAAGATACAACCAAAAAGGAGAATCTAGACCCATCTCCCTAATGACACAGATGCCAAAATTTATAAACAGGATACTGGCAAATGCCATACAGACCCACATGAAGATCATCCATCATGACAAGTTGGCATTCATACCAGAGATGCAGGGTTGGTTCAACATACGAAAAATCAATAAACATATCCAACATATAAAATGGACTGAAAGGGACAAAAACCACACGATCATCTGAGTGATTGACAAAAAAAGATTTTTTTTTTGTGTTTAAAGTCCTAGAGGGAATTAGATTGGAAGGATCATTCCTCAATGTAATCAACAGCCTATATACAGGAAAACCTCAGCCAATACCTCTAAAAGGGGAAAGGGGAACAGGAAGCAGCCCCTTTAGTAGGACTGCAGGCTCCCCTGTCCCCATGTTCTCATCTTTTTCACTATAGTGCTTGAAACACATGCTAGGGCAAATAAGGGCAAGAAAAGGAAATTAAAGGGGTTACTATGGAAAAGAAGAGTCAAGCTATCCCTTTTGTTGATGTCTATGTTGTTTACTCAAGGGATGGCTAAAAACTCCACCAGAAAACTCTAGACGAAATGATTAAGAGCTTCAGTTTAAATGTGGCAGGATACCAAATTAACCTAGAAAAGTCAGTACGCTTTCCTTACACCAACAACAAGCAACTGAACGAAGAATACAAGGAGACCATCACTAGAACAAATACCAAAGAACACCAAATAATAACAACAAAAATTAAAACAAAAAAAAAAAGACACCAAAGATCTCTAAACAAAATTTTAAATCCCTGACGAAGGAAATTGAATCAGAAGATGGAAAAACCTTCCCATGTTCATGGATTTGGTAAAGTAATAGTAAAAATGTCATTCTACCCAAAAACTTGTCAGATTTAATGCAATCCCATTAAAATCCCCAAGAGTTTCTTCACAGGCTTGGAAAAAGTCCTTATTTTCATTTGAAAAACAAAACCCCTGAATAGTAACAACACTGCAGTGAAAGACCAATACAGGGGGGGGATCCTATACCAGAACTATACTACAGGCTATAGTCATAAAAACAGCCTGGTACTGGCAAAAAAACAGACCTGTTGACAACAGAACAAACTGAAGATCCAACTTGAGCACATACAATTTAGCCACCTCATATTTGACAAGAGGGCGAAGACACCAGTGGAAGAAAGGACAGTCTTCAGCCAGTGGGCAAAACTGGATCACCACTTGTAGAAGAATGAAATTAACCCTACACCCCACCCCTTACAAAAGTCCACTCCCATGGATCAAGACCTTAACGATGAAACCCCAAAATCTGAAAGTGATAGAAGAACAGTTGGCAGCAGACTACAAGACAAGGCGTAGGAAAGACTTTCCTAAATCAGACAGCCGCTGCGCAGTATTAAGTTTGACAATTGACAAATGGACTCATTAAACTCCAAAGCTTCCTAACATCAAAGAAACAATCCAGGAAGAAGTGAGAGAAATCCCACAGAGTGGGAGGAAAACCTTCACCACAGATACATCTGACAAAGCTGATTTCCAGATATATAAACTTGCTCAAAAAACACAACAGAAAGAAAACAAATGATCACTCAAAAGATGGAGCAAAGAGCTGAACAGAGACTTTCGCAAGTGGGAATTAGAGATGGTCTGAGAAACATCTTAAAAAGTGTTCAACATCATAAAATTAAGGAAATGCAAATAAAACCACTTTAAAATTCATCTCACTCCATAAGACGGCTGATCAGAAACAATGATACCAAGTCTGGAGAGGTTGTGGGGGAAGGGGAATACTATCCAATGTGGTGGAATGTAAACTTGTACAGCCACTATGGGAGCAGTGTGGAGAACCCTTGGAGACCCAAAATTAGCTTACCACTTGACTAGTCATACCATTCCTGGGTATATACACCAAGACGCTCTTACCACAGAGATACATGCACAGCTATGTTTATTCAGCTTCTGCTCACAATAGCCAAAAGCTGGAACCAACCCCAAATTCCCCTCACTGACGAGTGATAGAGGAAAATGTGGTCATCTACACAATGGAGTTTATGCAGCAGTAAAAAAAAAGCAAATACATGAATTTGTTGTGTAAATGGATGGAACTGGAAGATATTTGTTAAGAAGTAAAAGAGAAAACAAACAAATGAATGTATCCCTCATTGTGATGCGCACCAATAAACTGTTGTAAACATTTTTGTTGGGAGTGATGAATATTGGAAAGAACACAACAAAACCAACAACAGAAAGACTGCATCAAAGAACTGACTGAAAGGGTGAATCTGGGGGGGGGTGGGAAGGGGGACACGGGTCTACGGATTTTTTGAACATAATCTTGTACAAAAATATATGTAAAACAATAATTAAAAAAATAAAAAAAAAAAAAAGAAAAGAAAGAGAAAAAAAAAGATCTCAGGTTCGTGTGGGGCAGTGGCTTGGCCTCATGTTGGGCTTGTCTGGGACAGAGGAGATCTCTGTCATTTGAGATTCAGTCTTTGGAGGACTGACTCTAAGGGCCGGCTATGGTCTTGCTCCACAAGTGGTCCTGGGCATGCAGCCTCGATGTTGGTCGTCTGCCATTCCCATGCAAAAACATGTCAGATGACAACACGGGGGGGGGTTGGGAAGGGGGACACGGGTCTAGATTCGATTTGTAACATAATCTTGTACAAAAAATATGTAAAACAAATTAAAAAAATAAAAAACATACAAAAAGAAAAAGAAAGAAAGAACAGGAAAAAAAAAGATCTCAGGTCGTGCGTGGGGCAGTGGCTTGGCCTCAGTGTTGGGCTTGTGCTGGGACAGAGGAGATCTCTGTCATTTGCAGATTCCAGTCTTGGGAGGACTGACTCTAAGGGCCGGCTATGGTCTTGACTCCACATGTGGTCCTGGGCATGCAGCCTCGATGTTGGTCGTCTGCCATTCCCATGCAAACACAGTCAGACAAACACCGACCATACAGCTAGGGAAATGGGCAAGATGCCCCACCCTTAGCTGAGGAACTACTCACAGCTGATGACTGGCTGAGGGAGAGGTGATCTTATTTAAGGGAGTAATGCTAGCTAGATAGGCTGACCAGGCTCTTGTGTGTGAACTTACACCAAGGTATATCTGGAAGCACAAATTTGACTCAGTAGGCCTTAACATACATGACAGAATGCATATAGGGGAGGGTTCTAAATGTGATTAAGATCTATTGTATGAAATGCACAAAAACTCAATAAAAGTACGTATTGAAAAAAAAAACAGTCTGGAAGTTAAAACTAGTTTAGTAATAAACCAACATAATTCTCAAAATAAAAATATGTAATTATATTTTAAGAATGTATATTTGCAATGCTCTATGTATACTATAATTTTTGTATAATTTTTCCTGATAAAATTACACTACCAAGCTTCAATACTGTGGTATAATTTATCACTGTTAGTATAATGTGAGCTTGCCATTCACTCCCTCTCCAAATTCTCCAACCTCTAAAAATTTTTCAGTGTAATCATGCTTTTTTTTTTTTGGTCTTTTTGAGACAGGGTCTCCCTGTAGCTCCAGTTGTCCTGGAACTCTCTATGTAGACCAAGCTGGCCTTAAACTCACAGAGATCTACCTGCATCTGCCTCCCAAGTTCTGGGATTAAAGGTGTGCACCACCATGCTCGGCATGCCCATCAAATTTTGCAAAACCTTAAGATGAGGGGCCTGGATGGACAACAGAAAGGGCGACACATATCCACACACCTTCCCACTCACTCTCCCTCCATCCTCAAATCTCAAACTATATGTAGTGTAACTGGGGTGCAGCTCATCCCAGATGGGCTTTATGAGACAACTAGACCTTTATGATTTAATAATCAAAATTATAACAGGTGTAATTGCCGAAAGGTCTCCCCGAGGAAGCAAAATCCAATGTTTATCTTATGTTACCTGCTCTGCTGTTTCAGCTTAAAAATAATTTTGTTAAGTATATATTTAACCGAGGCCTAAGTATAAAACATCCTAATGGATACAAATATTTACCTTTGTACGCTGAAGGCCTTGTTATAACTCCTGTCTGAATCGCAGGCAGAATGGCATGGGGACAGGTCCAGGTAAGAACACTGAGGCTTGGTGCTGTCTGAAAGGCATTGGAGGTATTCTGAAAGTCAAGGTATATCAGAAGGCCTAAATAGGTAAGCATGCAACTGGAACCAGGAACAGACGGGATGCAAATATGATAGTAAGACTGGTTAAAAACAGAAAGAGGATGTCCTCTCCTGCACACATTCAAAAGCCAGTTGTACCATGGGAAAATACAAAGTACAGAAACCCCGAAGCCAGTAGAAGATAATTACTGGTTTATATGAAAGAAAGCAATTGTGTCATTTTGACGGAGTGACTTGGTGACTGCTGCCACCCCTTCCCACAGAACCTCACTGGTAGCCTGCGGATATTACTGTTCCAGATCTAACTGTCTTGGTGAGCAAACTCCACTGCTCATTCAGAACGGGAGCAGAGCCTTCTCTAGCAGATTCAAGGCATGGGCTGTGTGGGTGAGGGCCGCCAAGCACCTGCTCCTGCAGCAGCGTTGTTACCCAAGAAAAGGGTCTCCTATCTTTTTAAAAAAATTATTTTTCACTTTTAGGGGCTGGAGAGATGGCCTAGCGGTTAAGAGCGCCGACTGCTCTTGCAGAGGACCCGGGTTCGATCCCCAGCACCCACATGGCGGCTGAGAACTGTCTTTAACTCCAGTTCCAAGGGAACCCAACACCCGCTTCTGACCTCCGCGACATTGCATGACACAGGTGCACAGACCTGCATGCAGACATAAAAAATAAATAAAAAAATTTTTTTTAAAACTTTATTTTTTTATCTTGGGGGCAGACGCAGATGGCTCTTGTGATTTCAAGGCGCAGCCTGGTCTACATAGTGAGTTCCAGGACAGCTGGAACTACAGGAGACCCTGTATCAAAAAAAAATTTTATTTTTATTTTAGGTGTTTGAGTCTTTTGTTTACATGTAAGTGTGCCCCATGTGTGTAATACCTACAGAAAGCCAGAAGAGGGTGTTGGATCCCCAGGAACTGGAGTTATGGATGGTACGGATGGTTGTTACCTGTATGGGTGCTGGGAACCAACGGGTCCTCTGAAGAGAGCGGCCGTTTGTTCTTATCACCTCGAGCACATCTCTCCAGCCCCAATATTTCTACCTTCTTGCCTGAATGATCGGTGATGATGAGGGGGCCATGTCACTGTAGCGAATTCTGTGTATTTCTTCAGCACATGCATTTTCCTCTGCCAGGTTTATTTAAACACCCTGGCTTTTTAAACAATATTGGCCTGACCACAACCATTTTGTAGCCCAGGCTCTCCATCCAACTCAGGACAGTCCTCCTTACACCTTCCAAGTGCTGGATTACATGGCATGAGTGTTACTTAACTGATGATGCGATTCAGTGCATTCCTGGCTCACCTTCCATTGTTAAAAAACATTATACTCTCAGTTCAGAACCACAATATACTAAAGTCCTAGGGGCTATGCACTCAGGCAAATATATAATACAGGAGCTCTGACACAGCAATTGATTGTCTATCCATTAGGATATGTTGGCCAGGGGATCCAAGCGCCCACAAAAGGTAAGGGCTCCTTGCTGCTAAGTTGGGATACCTCAGGAGGAGAGGCAAATAAGACACTGCGCCGAGAAGAACTGACGTTAACATGGGAGGGGGACATGTATTGAGACCACACATGCAAGTGGTACAGCTGGCTCTCTGGACAATGCCAGAGAGAGTGTTTACCAAAGGCCACTAAAACCAATTTAAAGCAAATATGGGTCTCCCTGAGTCAAGCAAGACTCCACGTCAGCACAGCTACCAACCTCACCTGTCCTGGAACTAATCCTGTGCAGCAGGGAGCCGTGCCTGTATATCCACAATCTAATTGGCCTTGGCTATGCCTCTCCTTGGAGAAATAACCCAATGCTGATGACCACAAGCTTAGCATCCTCTAAGGTTAGGAGATTGTTATCAAGGCCTAGTAAACCCTGTCATATTTCAACAGGTGGTGAAAATGGTACATTCATGGATTAACAGGATCCAAACATGTGTCTATGCTCTAAAGTAACCTACCATAACTATTAGTGTGCTCTTAAATACCTATATATCTTAATTGCTTGTTCTTCATTAGAGGGGTTCGAAAGGTTATTCCTGGCAAACTTCACCATGAAAGGAAAAATACAGCAGAATTGACCAAGCACAGAAGTCCAAGTACAACAGCTACCAGAGAAGTGGACTATTTTTACCTCTCATCCACCTGTGCCCATTTTCTTAAGCCTAGGCGAACACTCAGATGGCGTGAGAGGGGGGCGTGGTAGAATGTAGGCTTGCTGCATTGGGGTGTAAAGGCTGAAACTACACAACGCAATGTAGGCTGAACCAAGGACACCATTTGATCAACTTGATATGAACAAAACAACCTGTCACCCCCACTGAATGGTGGGGAGCGTGTAGGGTTTGGTGCACAACAGCCTGCAGATATAGGTTTTGCATGAAGAGATGCATGTGTACTCAGGATTATCATTATAGCTAAAAATGAAAAAAAAAACCATGAGAGAAAGATTCAGGACAGTTATGGCAGAATCATGATCTGTGATGCGGGTGGGGGTGGGGGGGGAAGGGAAAGCTGGAAAATAAGCCTGAATGAATTGGAAAAATGTTTGAACTGTTACAAAGATCAATAAAAAACTAATTTAAAAAACAAATCTAAAGACATTTGATTCAGCTAAGCATAAAAAAAAAACAAAAAAACATTTACTTCTCATCCTACCAGCTTGAGACTGCCACTTTCCTCCCAGTGTGAAGTCAGCTAATACACAGCACCATCATCTAGGTACAAAATGAGGGGACCCTTGTCTTGGGAGGCCTCGGCCAGGCTGTTGTGGAGGACTGACCCAGTTTTCTCCTTCTCCCCATGGGTCCAGACCTGGTTTCTGAGTTCAGTCTCTAGAGTAGTCTGTAGGCAGCAGCCTGGCCTTTACAGGGAGAGGGCTGGTTATCTCCACAAATGGCCCTGCACGTTGGAGAGGGCCCAAGTGCTTCTGTAAAGAATAAGGTTGGGGCTGGAGAGATGGCCTAGCGGTTAAGAGCGCCGGCCGCTCTTGCAGAGGACCCGGGTTCGATCCCTGCACACCACATGGCGGCTGAGAATGTCTGAAACTCCAATTCCAGGAGAATCAGACTCCATTCCAGGGGAATCCGAGACCCTCTTCTGACTCCGCGGCATTGCACGACACGGGTGCACAGACTGCAGCAGACGGTACATTCTACACATACAGAAAAATAATAAAATTAAAAAAAAAAACAAACAGACAAGGTTGATACCCCAAGCTATATGTATTATCATAGGTTTATGTGTTTATTTGGTTTTAAAGCTTTTTGTTGTTATTTGTGAGACATAGTCTTATGTAGTCCAGGCTGGCTTCCAGCTTGTGGACTGGGTGATTGATGGCCTTGAATTCCTGATTCTCCTGGCTGCCTCTCAAGTTCTGGGATTAAAACTGTGCATTACATTGTGTGTGTGTGTGTGTGTGGTGTGTGTGTGTGTGTGTGTGTGTGTGTGTGGTGTATTTATGTGTATGCTTTGAGAGCCCAGGGACTTCTATAAAACAACATTGGAGCTGGGCATGGAAGCACATGCACTTAATCCCAGTGTTTAGAAGGCAGAGGCAGGCAGATCTCTGTGAGTTCAAGCCCAGCCTGGTCTTACAGTGTGTTCCAGGCCAGCTGGGGCTACAAGGGACCCTGTCTCAAAAGACCAAATAAACAAATAATATATAGATAAGTAAATAAATAAATAAAAAAAACAATTCATTTTTTTAGTGATTTTATTCTTGTTTTTTTTTAATTTTTATTTTTTGTATGTGTATGGAATACTGTCTGCTTGTAGGTTTGTGCACCCATGTCATTGGCAATGCTGAGGAGTCAGAAGAGGGCGTCGGATTCCCCTGGAACTGGAGTTCTCCTTGCAATTGAATCATGGTTTCGTTTCGTTGCCCATGTGGTGCTGGGGAATCGAACCCGGGTCTCCCTGCAAGAGCAGTCGGTGCTCTTAACCGCTATGCAGCTCTCCAGCCCCTTATTCTTTTCTCTAACTATTTTTATTATTTTTATCTTATGTATTTTGGGCTGCATCATATGTGAGTATAACCAAATACATGCAATGCCTGAGTAGGCCAGAAAGAACGAAGACTTGGATCCCCCTGGAACTGGAATCATAGATAGTTTGTTAGGCACCTGTGGTGTGCTGGGGATTGAACCCGGGTCCTGTGGCAAGAGCGGCCAGTGCCTCCTATCCATTGCTGGAATCTCTTCTCCACTCCCTCCCCCTCTTGATCCCCCTCAGCCTCATCCCCCCAAAAAAAAACCCTCATTTTTTTTTTTTTTATTGAGTCAGAGTCGCAGTAGTCCAGGCTGGGTCTCCAACTTGCTGCATAGGTGACGACACCCTTGAATTCCGATTCATCTGCCTTACCTCTCACATGCTTGGATTAAAGCCTTGGCTAACCACCCCTTTTCCTCCATTTTCGCGTCTTATATTGCTTTTTATTGTTGTTTTGAGAGAGTGTGTGTGTGTGTGTGTGTGTGTGTGCCTGAAGTTAAGGTTGGGTGCCTTCCTCAACTATTCTATCAAGGTAGGCTCTCTTGCTGAACCTGGAGCTTGTTTGGTTCAGCTAGTTTAGTTAACCAAGTTGCCTCTGGAATCCCCTCTCTCTGCCTCCATAGTGCTGGGATTATAGGCAGCTGCCATGCGTACCTGGAGTTTGTGCTCTGATTACTTGTTGTTTGTTTGTTTGTTTGTTTGTTTTGGGAAGGGTCTTCCTGTAGCCCTAGCTGGCTTGGAACTCATTTGTAAACCAGGCTGGCCTCAATCTCACAGATACCTGTTTGCCTCTGCCTCCCATGGGCATCACCAAGCCTGGCTCTAGCCTTCCCGTTTTTTTATCTACGTAGGTTCTGGGGATCCGAACTTGGGTCCTCACATTTGCATGGCAAGTGCTTTATCCACTGATAAAGCATGTCCTCTCCATTTTGGTTTTCTGAGACAGAGTCTAGCTCAAGTTTGTTCTGGCACTCACTATATAGCTTAAGCTGGCCTTGAATTCCTGGCAGCCCTGGCTCAGCTTCCCAGGGGCTACAATTATAGACATAGGCTTCCACATCTGCTTCAATTCATTCATTCTGTCGCACTGGGGATTGAACCTTGGGACTGGTGCATGGTATGTATTCTATCATCAGGCTACAGTCCCAGCCCCTGTATGTTTTAGTTATAACATGAACGAACTCTTCTCAGATTCCTTGCCAGGGCTGGCCATGTGCTAGAGTCCTTTTCACACTCTGTGTATTTTATGGACCGCCATCAACTGGTCATTTTATTGACAGTCACACAATTTTGTTTCGTCCAACTCTACTGAATGCCTTGACTTTGATTCCAATTTCAAAGCACCAGCTTTGGTTCTTTCAACTCGGAGCTGAGAGCTGTCTTTGCCTGCTGACTTTGCATTTTGTGCTGGAAATGGAGATGGAGATGCCATTTCGCTTCTCCCTGTCCTTTTCAGGACTCCTCTCAGGCTGTCCCTTAGTGTTCATGTTAACCATCTCCTCAACTAAAACTAGGCCTTTGGAGGGAATATCATCAATATATGTTACTACACATGTTTTTATTATATAATTCAGCAAATTTCTTTTTCACAGTATGTAAGGTGGATGGAACAAAGGACTCAATTTCCATCAGCCTGCACTCCACATTTAAGCACCTCTCTTTGTCCCATATTCTGCCAAGTCCTGCTTTAGTCCCGATCCCACCTTCTGCATCTCAGACCTGTGCAGCAAGGTGTCTCACAGCAACCATCACATGGCTTTGTAGCCCTCTCTTTCCTTAGACAGACCCTAAGAGGCTCTCAAGATCTCGGACTCCTAGTCTGTGAGCACCAACTCCCGGGACTTGCTTCTTTCTTAAAAAAAAAACAAAACACATTTTTATTTTATGTGTTTGAGTGTATTGACTGCATGTAAGTAGGTGCGCCCATGTCATGCAATGACCATGGAGGTCAGAAAAAGGCATCAGATCCCCTGGAAGTGGAGTTATGGACAGTTGTTAGCTGCCATGTGGATGCTGGGAACTAAACCCGGGTCCTCTGCATGAGGAGTCAGTGTTCTTAACCACTGAGCCATCTCTCCAGCTTAGGACTTGCTCCTTTGTCTTTTCTTTCTCTCTTTTCATTGTGAGATGGAGTCTCATTGTGTTAGCCCAGGCTAACCTTGTGGGCTCATAGGGTCCTCATGCTTTAGCCTCCCAATTGTTGGGGACTATAGGTACATGTCACCATGCTGGGTTTGGGTCTTGTTTCTAATAAATGGCAAAGGTTCCTTGTGGTTATGTTCTGTCACATCAGGCTATCTCACTGGCTGGCTTCTTCTGGAGACTTTTGTCGTCGCAGTGCAGTAAGAGGTTCATTAGGGAGGCCCTTGCGGCTGGAATCATGCACCAGCAGGCTTTTAGCCTGAAGCCAGGGCCCCCACATCCCGCTGTCAAACAGAATCTTGACAACCCTATTGGTCTCCAGTTATCCCAGGGGAGCTTTTAGATGGCCATCTTGCCCGGACCTTGACTATTGTTCCTAAGATCCTGAGCAGATGCCCTCCTCCCTGCTGGGCCATGCTGGGACTGAGTTGCAGAAGCTGTGAAATACTAAATATATGTAGTTTTTCTGTTTTCTACCTTTTAATTTTTGAGACAGAGTCTCATATAGCCCAGGCTGGCCTCTTACTCACTGTGTAGCTAAGGCTGACCATGAACTCCTGATCCTCCTTCCTCCACCTCCCAAGTGCTAGGATTACAGGCATGGCCCAGCACACTGGGCTAAATGTATGTCATTTTCAGGCCCCTATGTCTGGGCCACTGGTTATGCAGCAATGGATGAGCAAGAATCCTCCAGAAGTGTGTCTTTCCCAGCCTTCCTATGTGCTGGCTGGCTAGGTTCTTCCACATTACAGCTTAAGAACTAGAAAGCAAGGCCTTCTCCCTTTCTTCCCCATTTCATTCAACTGTCTATGTCGGAGCCACGCAGCTGTGCTGTCTCCTTCCCCTCTGGGGACTCTTGTACTTCTTGACCTCTTAGTCCTCATCTGCAAAGATCTCTGCCGCCATCTTGCATCCCTTGGCATCCTTCTCTACATCCGTGCGTTGCCCTCATCCTCGGCAGATTCGGTGGTAGGTTGGATGAAATTTCCAACAGGCAGACACTTTACTTCTTGGTTTCCTTCCCCTTGAAAATCATCTCTCTCTCTTACTAAACCACCCACTAGAAATAGATAGGTTCCTGCCTCACTGAGTCAGCCTCCCACCTTTCTCCGGCTTGCTCCTCCTCTCCCTGCAGCTGGCGTATTCAGCTGTTCTTCCCACGCTGTCCTTCCCACCCTCCGCACCCAAGGTCTGGAGCTCTAGTTACTCCACGATGACTGCTCTCACTGCTTTCCTTCTCTCCCTATTCAGCTTAGAATCTGTGTTCATGACAGTCTGGAATCTTAAATTTTGTTACACCTGTCTGACAAATTCTGAACTGTAGATGGACCCACCCATCCAGTGTCACTATGCCTGCGATAGGCAACCCTGAGGTGCATTGGATTACACGAATTCGTGGTGACTCTGTTCAGATAGGCCCTCAATACACCCAAGAAGCCCCAATGAATGTGCGTGAATAATCCTCACTCCCAGTGACTTATCTCAAAATTCTATTTATATACTTGTTTTTTGTTTGTTTGTTTTGTTTTGTTTTGTTTTCTGAGACAGGGTTTTCCTATAACCCCAGTTGGCCTGGAACTCACTTTGTAGACTAGACTGGCCTCGCTCTCTCAGAGATCCACCTGCCTCTGCCTCCTGAGCGCTGGGATTGAAGTTGTGCACTACCACGCTTGGCTACTTATTTTTTGAATCATAGTTTTATGTAGTCCCNGTGGGTCACATGTTGGAGCTTTCTGTGTGTGTTCACTACAGTCAGAATTTAACACCGAGTGGCCAGAGTTAACGTAGAAAATCACAGTCTCACCTGGGTATGGTAGCACAGCCCAGCAGTCAGGAGGCTGAGGTAGGAGGATTGAGAGAAATTGTGAGTTCGAGGCCAAATCTGGAAAATTAGAAGAGTTGCAAAAATTAATAAATTAATGAAAAGGGAGAGAGAGAGAAAAAATGGGGTTTCAGATTGGAGGAACCAGAGGATGGACCTCTGAGCAAGAAGCGTGTTAAGGAGGAAGGCAGAGAAGAGAAAGCCCCAGTTCTATGAGCTGTCTCATGACCAATCCACACATGACTGAGGGCGTCACAGGCTCCCTAGCAACAGAGAAAGAATAGAACTGACATGCAAGCTCAGCCTGCCACAGATATAGGAGAGTTTGCACTTTGAGTTTAACTAAATTAATCACCTACTGAAATAAAAAAAAAAATCAAACAGTTTTCTGAGGAATAAAAAAAAATCTAGAGTCTCCCCACATAACCTTCAAAATATTCAGAATATTGTCTAAAAAGTCTTGGAAATTCTTACAAAAAAACCAGAAAAATGTGACTATTCTCAGGGAAAGACAGATAGTAGAGGCAAACCCAACATCATTCAGATCTGAAGTTATCAATGAATTTTATTTTATTTTTAAGTTAATTTTTATTGGAGTTCATTTCATACAACATTTCTTAATCAAATTTGACCCATTCCCCTCCATGCCCACCCCTCATGCCCCCCCACCAGAGCTCAATGGATTCTGTCATACATGTCAAGTCTTGTTCTTGCATCTTTTTCTCAGTCTTTTATAACCTTTTCGATGCACAAGTTTACTGTTTTGGTCAGTTCTTTGAATAGGTTTTTCTCTCTCTTTTTTTGTTTCCCTTTAAAATTTATATTATTCCAAAAATGCATATATACACTCACACATAAATCAAAATTACAAATTCTGAAAATAAACTATAGGTTAATTCCAAAACACATTTAGAGATCACATTTTAACAGTAAAGTTGCATGCAGGTAAAAAGAAGTATAAACTTTTACATTTTTCTTTTAAGAATGTGAATACATATCTTCCATCCATATATGGTAATTACAATGTTGAAAAACAAGTGTAGGTCAATTCTAGAGCCCATTTAAGAGAGTCACATTATAAAGCACAGTTACTTTCAGATACAATGAAATATGAATAATAAAGTTGTGCTCAGTTTGCCTGTCAACTGGGGATTTGGTGTCAGCATCCACAAATGAGGGAAAATCTCTTTTTTTTTCTTCTGGACTGTGTTACTTCACTTAGCATAATAGCTTCGAGTTCCCATCCATTTATTGCAAAGTTCCATGATGTCATCTTTCTTTACCGCTGCATAGAACTCCATTGTGTAGATGTACCACATTTTTGTTATCCAGTCATCATTGAGGGGCATTTGGGTTGGTTCTAGCTCTTTGGCTATTGTGAAGAGAGCTGCATAAACATGGATGTGCATGTATCTTTGGCGGTAGGATGAGTCTTGTGGGTATATACCCAGGAGTGGTATAAGCTGGGTCAGGTGGTAGGCTCATTTTGAGTCTTTTATAGGTTCTCCACACTGCTTTCCACAGTGGTTGTATGAGTTTACATTCCTACCAGCAGTGGATGAGTGTTTCCCTTTCCCCACAACCTCTCCAGCATTTGGTGTTTTTGTTTTTCTTGATCTTAGCTAGTTTTATTGGAGTGAGATGATACCTTAGGTGGTTTTAATTTGCATTTCCTAATTATAATGATGTTGAACACTTTTTTTAAAAATTTTTTATATTAGTTTTTATTTATTTCTGTATGTGTATGAATGTTTTTAATTTTATATTTGTGCACCTGTCGTGCAATGCCGTGGAGGTCAGAAGAGGGTGTCGATTCCCCTGGAACTGGAGTTCTCCTGGAATTGGAGTTTCGAGGTTCTCAAGCCACCATGTGGGTGCTGGGGATCGAGCCCAGGTCCTCTGCGAGAGCAGTCGGTGCTCTTAACCGCTAGGCCATCTCTCCAGCCCCGAAGTCTCTGAATTTTAAAGCAGCTATGATTGCTCCAGGTTTTTAAGAAATGCACTTGTAAAGAATGAGCCAGCACAAAAACAGGAATTAGAAAAGACAAATGGAAAACTTAGAACTAAATTAATCCAATAAAAAATTAAATTAAGCCAGTAGTAAGTGGCATGCCTGTAATGGTAGCATTTAAGAGGTAGAGGCAGGAAGATTACTACAGATTTGGGGATAGCCTTGATCTACATAGGCTAGCCAGCACCACATGTTGAGACAGTCTCAAAGTAAACAAGCAATAGCAACAAAAAATACACTGAAGAGCTCAGTGAAAAGAATAAATGAACTTAAAAACATATCAATGTGTTACAATGTGGGACAATATTAAGATGTCAAGTATATAAGTATTTGGAGTTCCTAAGGAAATAGAGGAAATAGGACAAGTGATGTTTTGTTTCATTTTGTTTTGTTTTTGAGACAAGGGCGTGGTAGGTAGCTCAGGGCATAGTGGAACCTACCATCATCTGGAGTGCTGGAATCACAAATATCTCTCTCTCTCTCTCTCCTCTCTCTCTCTCTCTCTCTCTCTCCCTCCCTCCCTCTCTCCTTCCCTCCCTTCCTCTTCTAGAAGTTCAAGACTCAACACAATTGAGAAGAATCAGGCAAGAGGGAGATGTGAAGCATTTTGGAAAGATAAGATAAAGGGTCAGAAGTAATAGATGTTTCCTTTCATAGAGGCTGTGAAAGGATAGAATTCACAGTGTCAAGGCAGAGATTTGACTAAGGCAGAAAATATGACAGCTCAAGGGTTACAAATGAGGGGAAAGAGCGTGGGATGGAGGTGAGTGGAGGAGAGGGAGTTTAAATCCTATGTGGCAATTGTCATTTGATGGCTTCCATTTTTTCCTTGTAAAGAAAAGAAAAAAGGGGCTGGAGAGATGGCTCAGTGGTTAAGAGCACTGGCTGCTCTTGCAGAGGACCCAGGTTTGATCCCAGCACCCATGTGGTGGCTGACAATCATCTGTAACATCTGACAATCCCAGATCCAGGGGATCTGACACCCTCTTCTGACCTCTGTGAGCACTGAGCAACATGAGAGCACCTACATACATGCAAGCAATGTACTCATACACATAAAGTAAAAAGTAATAAAATATTTAAAAAACCCAGCCAGATGCGGTGCCATACCTGTAATCCCAGCATACAGGAAGCTGAGGTAAGAAAATTGGTTCAAGGCCATCCTTAGCAGCATAGCAAGTTTGAGACCAGCTGGGTCAAAGTGAGACCTGGACTTGTTCACTTCAGAATTCTTTGTCCATAACAGGGCCGAGGTGTATCTTTCAGCCCAGTGAGTTTATAAGCAGCTCATTTCTGCTCCCAGAGAATTGAGAAATAGCGTCAGCTTCCTGAGTTGGAAGAATCCATAGTGTCACCCCCTGGTCTGTTTCCTTGCCTGGGCAGGGAGAAAAGCACCTCCCCATTTCACGGAAGATCCTAAGTGTAGATTCCCTGTCCTCATGACTCCAGCAATAGAAAGGCCCTTCAGTCTCGGGTGACTGCAGATTACTGGATTACCTCAAAACTCAGTTTAGGAAGGAGACAGGATATCATCTCAATCTATGCAGAGCAGTTACTCCTTTCTACAAGGCCACATGGGTGACTCCACTGCCAATGAGGAAGCAGCCTGGTTCAGAAATGGATAGTTGTCCTCGTAGACACCTTTTAAGAATCATGTTTAGCTGGGTATAGTGGTACACATGCCTTTAACCATAGTACAGAGACATGCAGGGAGATCCATATGTTTGAGGCCAGCCTGGTCTACACAGCAAGTTGCAGGCTAGCCACAACTACATAGTTGAGACCCTGTCTTAAACAATATTTGGGTTCAATGTCTTAAAGGAGCCAGGTGCAGTGGCACTCACCTAGAATCCCAGAACTCAGGTTGAGCCAGAAGGATCATGGGTTCAAGGCTAGCTTGGGCTACCAACGTCCTGTCTCTAAATCAACCTTGAATTACCAAATGTTTGAAGTTTACTGGTTGTTTTCTAACCATTTTAAGGCACTTTACGTCCTCTTTGCCATGAACTTCTGCATGGCTTTCAGTTTGGGTTTTAGAGGAAGTACACTATGCCAGCCCTTAAACTTAAATCAGGCTGTCTCCAGCACCCATGAGTCAAATATAGCCTAAGGCTTGGTAAGAATCCTACCTAGCTGTGCCCCACCCTCAAAAAAAAAAAATCTCACTGCTATGTGAAGCAACTTTGCCAATTTCTTGTCAAGATTTTCTTTTTTAAAGCCAATGCTCTATTGAAGCATTTCATACAAAATTACATTACAAATCAAACGGCAAGATTTTTAAACGTAGTCTTTAGTACTTCAAAGTAAAACAGTTGGGAAAGCCCTTCTATATCAGGTAAAGCAGGCTTAGAACTATACCTAGCATATGTAGTAAGCTTTGACTATTGAATATTTTGTATGCAAAATAGACACTCTGGAAAAGAGTACGTGGCCCCAGGAGGCAGTCACTAGGTATGGTTTGAAAGCCAAGCTATGGGGGCCGGAGAGATCGCCTAGCAGTTAAGAGTACCGACCGCTCTCGCAGAGGACCTGGGCTCGATCCCCAGCACCCACATGGTGGCTGAGAACCGTCTGAAACTCCAATTCCAGGAGAACTCCAGTTCCAGGGGAATCCGACACCCTCTTCTGACCTCCACGGCATTGCACGACACGGGTGCACAAACTTGCATGCAGGCAGTACATTCATACACATACAGAAATAAATAAAAACTAATAAAAAATATTTAAAAAAAAGTGTTCAACATCATTAATAATTAGGGAAATGCAAATTAAAACCACACTAAGGTATCATCTCACTCCAATAAAACTAGCCAAGATCAAGAAAACAAAAGACACCAAATGCTGGAGAGGTTGTGGGGAAAGGGGAACACTCATCCACTGCTGGTAGGAATGTAAACTCATACAACCACTGTGGAAAGCAGTGTGGAGAACCTATAAAAGACTCAAAATGAGCCTACCACCTGACCCAGCTATACCACTCCTGGGTATATACCCACAAGACTCATCCTACCGCAAAGATACATGCACATCCATGTTTATTGCAGCTCTCTTCACAATAGCAAAGAGCTAGAACCAACCCAAATGCCCCTCAACTGATGACTGGATAACAAAAATGTGGTACATCTACACAATGGAGTTCTATGCAGCGGTAAAGAAAGATGACATCATGAACTTTGCAGATAAATGGATGGAACTCGAAGCTATTATGCTAAGTGAAGTAACACAGTCCCAGAAGAAAAAAAAAGATGGTTTCCCTCATTTGTGGATGCTGACACCAAATCCCCAGTTGACAGGCAAACTGAGCAACTTTATTATTATATTTCATTGTATCTGAAAGTAACTGTGCTCTTATAATGTGACTCTCTTAATGGGCTCTAGAATTGACCTACCACTTGTATTCACACAATGTAATTACCATATATGGATGGAAGATATGTATTCACATTCTAAAAGAAAAATGTAAAGTTATACTTCTTTTTACCTGCATGCAACTTTACTGTTAAAATGTGAATCTCTAAATGTGTTTTGGAATTAACCTATAGTTTATTTTCAGAATTTGTAATTTTGATTTATGTGTGGAGTGTATATATGCATATTTTGGAATAATATAAATTTAAAGGGAACAAAAAAAGAGAGAGAAAAACCTATTCAAAGAACTGACCAAACAGTAAACTTGTGCATCGAAAAGGTTATAAAAGACTGAGAAAAAGATGCAAGACAAGACTTGACATGTATGACAGAATCCATGAGCTCTGGTGGGGGGGCATGAGGGGTGGGCATGGATGGGGGAATGAGTCTAAATTTGATTAAGAAATGTTGTATGAAATGAACTCAATAAAAATTAACTTAAAAAAATAAAATAAAATTCATCTGATAACTTCAGCATCTGAATGATGTTGGGTTTGCCTCTACTATCTGTCTTTCCCTGAGAATAGTCACATTTTTCTGCTTTTTTTGTAAGAATTTCCAAGACTTTTTAGACAATATTCTGAATATTTTGAAGGTTATGTGGGGGAGACTCTAGATTTTATTTTATTCCTCAGAAAACTGTTGATTTTTTTTTTTTATTTCAGTAGGTGATTAATTTAGTTAAACTCAAAGTGCAAACTCTCCTATATCTGTGGCAGGCTGAGCTTGCATGTCAGTTCTATTCTTTCTCTGTTGCTAGGGAGCCTGTGACGCCCTCAGTCATGTGTGGATTGGTCATGAGACAGCTCATAGAACTGGGGCTTTCTCTTCTCTGCCTTCCTCCTTAACACGCTTCTTGCTCAGAGGTCCATCCTCTGGTTCCTCCAATCTGAAACCCATTTTTTTTCTCTCTCTCTCCCTTTTCATTAATTTATTTAATTTTGCAACTCTTCTATTTTCCAGATTGGCCTCGAACTCACAATTCTCTCAATCCTCCTACCTCAGCCTCCTGACTGCTGGGCTGTGCTACCATACCCAGGTGAGACTGTGATTTTCTACGTTAACTCTGGCCACTCGGTGTTAAATTCTGACT
The DNA here is from genome assembly GCA_009823505.1 of Rhizomys pruinosus. Classification (NCBI taxonomy): domain Eukaryota; kingdom Metazoa; phylum Chordata; class Mammalia; order Rodentia; family Spalacidae; genus Rhizomys; species Rhizomys pruinosus. The sequence goes on from VZQC01012819.1 coordinate 69,826, forward strand.
GTAGTGAACACACACAGAAAGCTCCAACATGTGACCCACCTCCTGCCAGTTCCTTCTCCTACATATTTGACCTCCTCCACACTAAACCCACTTAACCTGGGCTAGTTCTCCAGAGTCTTCAGATGGGTTTCTTGTTTTAGTTGTGTTTGTATGCATTTCATCCAGAGTGTTTAGATGATGTCTATGAGAGGGTAGCCTAGGTGTTTGGATAGGAAGATCCTGCATACCACAAATAGGCATCTTGGTATTTTTTTTATGGTGCTGGGTATTGAACCCAAGGTCTTAATCATGCTAGGCAAACACTATCATGAGCTGCATACCAGCCTCTATGCCCTGTAATGTGAAGTGTGTGCACGTGTGTGTGTGTGTGTGTGTGTGTGTGTGTGTGTGTGTGCCCTTGGAGGCCAGAAGAGGGTGTCAGATCCCTGGGAGATGGAGTTATAGTTGTTGTGAGCTGTCTGATATAGGTGCTGGGAACTGAATTGGGTCCTCTGGAAGATCAGCAAGTACTCTTAACTGCTGAGCCAAATCAGCCTCCAGCTGTTCTGTTGCTCTGGCTGATCTCAAATTCCTGCTTTAGAAGGTGGCACAACCGGTGTGCACCCCCGTGCTTAGCCAGTGTGTGCCCCCCCCCAGTGCTGACTTAGCCAGTGTGCACCACCGTGCTGACTTAGCCTGTTTTCTTGAAGGACTTTCTCAGTTCTCAGCTCTGAGTCCATTCTCAGAATCAACTTTCTCCAGTACCATTTATACGTGATTATACCAAAGAAGGGACTTTTGCCAAAATTCCCACTCACCTTCAGTTTACTAAATCAAAGGACACTTAGCAGCTAGCTCCCCATCTTCCTTGAACTGTCAGAAATCCATTTTCCTGGGGCTGGAGAGATGGCCTAGTGGTTAAGAGCACCTACTGCTCTTGCAGAGGACCCGGGTTCAATCCCCAGCACCCACATGGCTCTGAGAACCGTCTTTGACTCCAGTTCCAGGGGAATCCAATGCCCTCTTCTGACCTCGGTGGCATTGCACGACACAGGTGCACAGACCTGCATGCAGACAGTACATTCATACACATAAAAGAAATAAATAAAATAAAAAAATCAATTTTCCTGAGCACACCTTTAATCCCAGCACTTGGGAGGCAGCGGCAGGCAGATATTTGTGAGTTCAGGGCCAGCCTGGTTTACATAGTTAGTTCCAGGCCAGCTAGGGCTACAGGGAGACCCTGTCTTGAAAAGAATCCCCCCAAATCCATTTTTCCATCTCAGCAGCTGACTCACCAACCGTCTTCTTAGATTAGCCAGAAACCTGAGCTACTCTTGACCCCTGTCCCCCTCCTGTAGTCCTGCCTGGTCTCAGACTTGTTATCCTTTGTCTTCATCTCCTGAACTTGGGGACCAAGGCCTGCCCATCGCACCAGGCCCTTCACCCCTCCTTTACACTGATCTTCCATGTCCATTGTTGATTTGCGAAGTTCACTTCTGAAACCTCTCAGTCTATCCAAATGGCTCCCTCTTTACCGCCACCTGCCTAGGCCATTTTTAACCCCTGTCCCCCTCCAATTTGTTCTCTGTACTATACCAGAGTCATAGATTCAAAACACAAATCTGATGATCATCTCTCTCCCTTTTAATGTTGCCCATGCTGGCCTGTAACCCATGCTCAGCTTCCCCCAGCTTTTAGCACTGGGATTATAAACATGTACTACACAAGGCTCATGAGGCTCTCTTGTTTGAAACACTTCAATGATGACTTACTAAAAGGTGTATATAAACATCAAAATTCTTAACCTGGCCTGGCATGTTCCTCTGCTTATGGTATTCTTTGTCCTTATCTTGTACAATGCCCTACACGACTTTCCTAGTTCAGACACATTGATCTTTCCTGTGCTATGGCAAGCTCATGTTTGGGTTTAATGTATCTGGTCTTCAAAGCAGAATCTGATGTGTAACTTTTTTTTTTTCTTTTTTTTTTGGTCTTTTCGAGACAGGGTCTCTCTGTAGCCCCAGCTGTCCTGGAACTGATGTGTAACTTTAAACCATGGGATTTCTCTTAACAAGTATAGAATAGCATTCTATGATCAATCAATAAGAAAGTTGATACAAATGTGACTGATATGGTTATCACTGTTATATTTATTGATTACAAACAACCATTCAAATTACACAGTTTCCACCCACATGTCCCATTGGTCCCCCACCCCACACACAGATACACATACACACACACTCACAGAGAGTTACCACGTGCTTCTGCATACTCTGCATCACGTGGAGGAATGCCAACAGTTGCTTAACCTGAAAGTCCGCAGGGCTCTCTGCTTTCCCCGGCTTCTGTAATTTCTGTTTGATTTCACCACCCGCCTTTCTAAGTCTTTACACAGTCCATGCTGACTGGCAGTAATCTCAGACACAGAATCTGTATTTCTTCAGGCAAGACCTTATAAAACTTAATCACTCCAAACCTGTCCATACTCCAGAGCCACATGCTTTTAATGGCTATTGGCCCAGCTCAGGTCACATACGTGAACATATGCATAAACATGCCTGTAGGATTGTGACTGTTCATTGTGCTCAATGATTTTGAGCAATCTCTCTGTTTTATATACTTGGGAACTTGGATCTGACCCACTCCCACACCCACAACACATCTGAGACTAGCCAGGAGTTTTCAGACTCCAGTATAAGTATCATCAGTCTGGGCCAATGTTTGCAACCTACAGTCCAACACCTGTTTTTGTAAATAAAATTTTATTAGAACACAATCATGCTCAGTTGTTTTGTACTGTTACGGTTGCTTTTGTACTCTAATGCCAGAGTTGAGTACTTGAAATGGAGAATGCAGAGCTACAAAGCCTGCAATAGTTACTTCCTTTGGCTCTTTTCCAGGTTTCCCCAATCTTTGATTTAGTGTATGCTTTTTTTGTTGATTTGCTTGCTTGCTTTTTGTGTGTGTGAGATGAGATCATGTAGTCCTGATTGCCTGCTAATGCATCCTTTGAAATTGCTTTAGCTATAGTCAATAAAATGGTAGAGCTGCCAAACTTAGCAATTAGAAATAAATAGCCATGTCAGGTGTGGTAGTGTATGCCTTTAATCCCAGCACTCTGGAGGCAGAGGCAGCTGGATCTCTGTAAGATTGAGGCCAGTCCTGCCTATATATCAACTTCCAGGCCAGCTGGGGCTACATAGGGAGATCTTGTCTCAAAAATAAAATAATAAATAGCAGCTGGGAATGGTGCATGCCTTTAATCCCAGCACTTGGGAGACAGAGGCAGGCAAGATCTCTGTGAGATAAAGGCCAGCCTTGTTTACCTAGCGAGTTCTAGGCCAGCTGTGTTTAGAGGGAGACCCTGACTCAAAAAAGACAAAAACAAAACAAAACAAAACAAAAAAAAACCCCACAAAGCAAAACAAATAAACACAGATATTACTTTATTTGTGTGTGTATTTGTATTGGGGGTTGAATAAAAAGCCTTGGTGCGTGCTAAGCACCTGTTCTGCCACTGTACTACATCTCCAGCCAGCAGTAGCACTTCTATAACAAAGACTTGTCACCATTGTCACCATCCCTGCTCCCAATCATCTTCCCAAGCCTGCTACATCCATCTATCTCACTCTGAGTCTTAGAAGGGAAAGAAGTTGAAGAGGTATGGGTCCTTTGAGATGATGTGAGTTCTGCAGAAGAGTCCATATGAACAGAAGTAGACAATTGTTTTGGGTCACTTTTGCCTATGTTACCTTGACGACTGGAGGCGTAGATTTGGCGGCCTTGTGGTATCGTTTTGGAGTTTGGAGCCAACTGGGAAAGACCATCCAGACTTGACCAAATTTTAATTAGCCAAATTTATTTAAGCTGCACAGCTGACCACAGATTCTGGGTTGGGAATGGAGGCTGTAGTGCTAGGCTGAAGCAGGAAGAGGGTTCTTAAAGGCAAAGAAAGAGAGAAGGGCCAGGCGTGGTGGCGCACGCCTTTAATCCTAGCACTTGGGAGGTAGAGACAGGCGGATCTTTGTGAGTTCAAGGCCAGCCTGGTCTACAAGGTGAGTTCCAGGACAGCTGGGGCTACAGGGAGACCCTGTCTCGAAAAGACCAAAAAAAAAAAAAAAACCAAAAAAAAAAAAAAAAAAAGAGAGAGAGGAAAGGAAAAGCAACGAAAGAAAGAAAGAAAGGAAACAATTACTTTACACATGTTACTTTAGTTTGACAGAATTTCCAAGTGTGTGAGATAACATTTCCTTGTAGAGGTAGCAGTAAAGCAAGTTTTACAGAAGCCAGAGGAAGCAGTTATTAATCATTTTACACACAATAATTACACATTTCTGAGAAGGGAGTAGGGGCTTCTGTGGTCAGTACTTCCTGGAACTGTTTATCAGGTTTTTTTCACTTTTTAATATTTTATTGAAGTTTTGTGCATTTCATACATTTCTCAATCGAATTTAGACTCATTCCACCTTCCATGCCCCCCACCCAGCCTAAGCTCATACATTCTGCCATAGATGTCTTTCATCTTTTTCTCAGTTTTTTTTTTAAGTTTTTCTATGCAGAGGTTTACTGTTTCAGTCAATTCTTTGACACAGTCCTTTTGTTATTGTTGTTCTTTCCAATTTGTTTTTCACATATGTTTGAATTTATTTTTAAATTTAAGAATGATTTGGCCAACAAATTCAAAATAATAAGTATAAACTGTTTGGTCTCAGAACCAAATGTACTTTAATTGCAGGTGAAGCACTTAACCCTGTCAGCGCCATGGAACTCCATATTGTTTACCTTTAAGGTATGAAGACCACGCAATTTATGCTTTGCTATGGGCTTTGCTTTGTAATTTTAGTATTTAGTGTGTGTTTCTACTAACAAGAGCCAGGTCACCACTTCCAAATACCAGGCAGACAAGACATTACAGAGGCAAACTGACTGCATACGATATATTTTCATCGATGTTTTCTTTTTATAGTTGGGATTTTTATTTATTTATTTATTTTTTACTTCTTTATTATTTTTTCATTTTTTCCCAATAAGTAATAATTTATGAGTATAAGCATCCTTCATGTAAAACCAATTTGCAAGCAATTGTGCCCAAACCCATACAGCCCAAGGGTCTCACCATCCAGCTGGGGGGGCTTGTATGTACAATCAAGTTGATCAAATAAATGTCCAGTCTATATTGCTGTAGTTTCACCATTCACCCCCATCGCAGCCCTTACATTCTACCATGCCCCCTCTTCCGCAGATTGTTCCCTAGGCTTAGAAAAGGGGCACAGGTGGACGAGAAGCAAAACAGTCTACTTTCTCTGGAGCTGTCATTTTGGACTCTGGTCAATTCTGGCTGTTTCCTTTCATGGGCTGACAGTTTGTCCAAGAATAACCTTTCAATCCTACTAATGAAGCACAAGCAATTAGATATATAGGTATTTAAACAGTACTAATTGTTATGGTAGGTTACTTTGGTATAGACACAGATGTTTGGATGGTATGTTAATCCATGAATTACGTTTTTTTCTGTAAAATATGACAGGGTCTTACTGTGGCTTATAACATCTCCTAACCACTAGAGGATGTAAGCTTGTGGCATCAGCCGTGGGTTATTCCTCCAAGGAGAGAGCTACTAGCCAATTAGATTTGGGATATACAGACATATGGCTGCCACTGCTGCACAGTATTTCCAGGCAGGTGAGGTGTAGCTGGTGCTGACAGAGGAGTCTTACTTGACTTAAGGAGACCTATATTTGCTTTATTGGTTTAGTGGCCTTTGGCAACACTCTCTGGTATTCCAGAGACCAACTGTACACTTGCAAGTGTGGTCTCAATACATCTTTCCCATGCTTACATTAAGTCTTCGACAGCAGGGCCTTATAGCCTCTCTTCTTGCAGGTATCCCATTTGCAGGCAAGAAGCCTTTACCTTTTGGGGGGGCTTGGATCCCCTGGCCAACATCTCCTTGCTAGAATAATCCATTGCTGATATCAGAGCTCTCCTGTATTAATATATTTTGCTTAAATGCACAGCTTAAGGAGACTTTAATATTATATTTGGTTCTGAATAGAGAATAATCCTTTTCACAGTTCCTATGTCTATTAGTCAATTAAAGATGGCAATTTTTGTTTACCAGTTTTAAACTGCAGGCAAAGTAGGACTCTAAGATGGCTGTCCTAACCAAAAATTGAATCACTACAGCTGTTACATTCCCCACTGGCTCTCATTCCTATGGTTTAAATCATTGATTCATACTCATGTTGGGCTACAGGTTGATACTGAGCCTATAGGGTCAATATCTTAATTCTTTTTATATATGTAAGCAGCCAATTTAAGATACGAGGGTCTATGGTAACACCAAGAAGTAACAGAAGGAGGGTTTTGTTATCACAGTTAAGAAGGTGGTGATCCATAGGGACCAGGAGAAAAGAGACTGATACCAAGGAGGTCTCTGCTTGCTCTTTGGCTCTCTGATCCAGATTCTGCTTAAGTGGGACTAAAGTCTCCCTGATAACTCCTGAGTTGTTAGCATAAGAACAACATTTTTCACCTAAGGCCATATAAAGACCTTCTTCCTTCAGCAATAACAAGTCTGACCTTCCACAATTTTGTAAAACCATCTCCGTCAAGGAATCCACTTGTTTTCCCAGTTGTCCTATGGTGATCTATGAACTTGTCTACTCTGGTACTCAGGGTCCTGAAATTCTGATCCCCAAGGGCTAGTGCTGAGGCCACTAGGGCAGCAGAACCTGCAATCCCGGTCCCTATGAGGAGGGGAGTAATGATAGCTGAAGCTGCTCTCCTTTCTTGGGAGAGGATTTCATTGGTTAAGTGATGTTCTCTACCCTCTGCCCATATATATATATATATATATGGAGAAGGACATAGACAAGGGAACATGAAACTTCCCCCATGGGGTTCTAATTCTAGATGTCCAGCAGTTATTCATCCGGTGAGAGCAAATGCACAGGCCCACCATTTCTCTGTCTCTGATGGGGCCATGAAGTATCAGTATAAAGTATAAAATTATCAGACTTGCTTTTCGTCAAGATGGCGCCGAAAG